>BSSO01001598.1:0-22736 GCA_030267885.1 Mesembryanthemum crystallinum | reverse complement strand
CCCCCCCCCCCCCCCCCCCCCCCCCCCCCCCCCCCCCCCCCCCCCCCCGAAGAGAGTTAGAGGGAAGAGTGCAGAAATGGAAATTAATTAGCGTGGTGATGTGCTTTTCTATGCATTTTAAATACTTGTTCCTTAAATTCTTGACCCCTTCCCACAATAATGTGGACTTTCAATTTCTTTTGTTTGCATGCATCTGAATATTTATTACTCTCTGAAAGGTGAAGGCCACACTTCATCTTAATCACTTCGAAATACCAAAAATAAATGGCCAGTTATTAGAGAACGAGGGGAGTAGATGCTATCTGCTAGGGACCGAAGGTTGCCAATTGTAGAATCCTGTTCTGATGTTCTCTTGCTGAGAAAATTTTGGATTTTCTTTTTTCTCTGATCTTTTTCTTTTATAATTTTAGGAGGAAATGGATCGGAAGAACGGCTACTGGTGGTCACTGGACAGCAAGTTCATCGCATTTACACAAGTCGATTCATCTGAGATTCCTCTATATAGAATTATGCACCAAGGTAAAAGTTCAGTTGGTCCTGATGCACAAGAAGATCATGCTTATCCCTTCGCAGGTGCTTCAAATGTAAGAGTGAGACTTGGTGTAGTTTCTATTGCTGGTGGTCCTATCACTTGGATGGATCTTTTATGTGGAGGAAATGACAGTGCCAACAATGACGACGAGTATTTAGCTAGAGTTAATTGGATGCCTGGTAATATTCTCACGGCACAGGTGTTGAACCGATCTCAGACAAAGTTGAAGATTCTGAAGTTTGATATTAAGACGGGTCAAAGAAAAGTTATGCTAGTGGAGGATCATGACACCTGGGTGAATTTACACGACTGTTTCACACCACTCGACAAAGCAAGTAAAAGTTGCTCCGGTGGCTTTCTCTGGGCAAGTGAGAGAACAGGGTATCGACATCTTTACTTGTACGACGTAGACGGAAGATGTTTAGGACCTTTAACAGAAGGTGATTGGATGGTCGAACAGATTGCTGGAGTTAACGAGGCAGCTGGGCTTGTTTATTTCACTGGAACCCTTGATGGGCCCTTGGAGTCAAATCTATACTGTGCTAGGTTGGTGCCTGGTAGGGACCACCATCCAGCGCTGCCCCCTGTGAGATTGACACGTGGCAATGGAAAACACGTTGTGGTGCTCGACCATCAGATGCAGAGTTTTATTGATATTCATGATTCTTTAGCTTCTCCACCCAAGGTATCCTTGTGCTCGTTGCATGAGGGAAGCTTAATTACAACACTATTTGACCAACCATCTGGTGTTCCAAGGTTTAAGAGGCTTCAGCTTGAACCCCCGGAAATTGTTCAGATCAAAGCAAATGATGGGTCTGTATTATATGGTGCATTGTATAAGCCCGATGAAAGAAGATTCGGACCTCCACCATACAAAACTATGGTGAGTGTTTATGGCGGTCCAAGTGTACAGCTTGTATCCGACTGTTGGATCAACACAGTTGACATGAGAGCTCAGTACCTGAGGAGTAAGGGCATCTTGGTTTGGAAGGTAAAATCTTTGATCTATATTTCACTCTTAAAAATTGCTTTGTTTGCCAGATATATCATGAATTATTATGAGGTCATAGCTGGAGCTCTTTTAAGTTCAAATAAAGGATCTCAGAAAGACAGTCTCAGCTCTAAACTGCTGCAGTTTTCATTAAATTTGAATAAACCTAACCCTTGTCAGTTCTTGGCCTATATTGTGTCAGTTCTTAAGGTTGTTGGATTATATCAAGAGTGAGTGAAAAGATTGTTTTTTCTTTGAATACACTTAGCTCTGTTATTGTTATTTTTTTCATATGAATACACTTACTTGGCTGATAGAATTGATTGAGGGAGTCTCATCTTAACACATTATTTTGCATCCAAAAAAATTTTAAAGCATTATGCATTAGTTTCCCTTTAATATCATCATTCAGCATTCAGCACTGTGAAATACTATGCCTGAAAATCTAATAATGTATTGTAAACTTTTCTGCTTTCAATAATCATGATGAGCCTGATTGTTTGCTTGTCTGTTGCAGTTAGATAACAGAGGATCAGCTCGTCGTGGATTGAGCTTCGAAGGTGC
Source organism: Mesembryanthemum crystallinum (assembly GCA_030267885.1). Classification (NCBI taxonomy): domain Eukaryota; kingdom Viridiplantae; phylum Streptophyta; class Magnoliopsida; order Caryophyllales; family Aizoaceae; genus Mesembryanthemum; species Mesembryanthemum crystallinum. The sequence continues at coordinate 20,649 of BSSO01001598.1, read as the reverse complement.
TGTAAAACACAATTTTGGCCGACCTGACACAGAAGACCAGCTAGCTGGTGCTGAATGGCTCATCAAAGAGGGGCTTGCAAAAGTTGGCAGGATTGGTTTGTATGGATGGAGTTATGGTGGATATCTTTCGGCCATGACCCTAGCCAGGTTCCCAGACATGTTCCGATGTGCTGTGGCGGGTGCACCAGTTACTTCTTGGGATGGTTACGACACTTTTTACACGGAGAGGTACATGGGTCTTCCGTCCGAGAATCCGGCTGGCTATGAGTTTGGCTCGGTGATGCACCATGTTCACAACATCAAAGGCAAGCTGCTAATTGTACATGGAATGATCGATGAAAACGTGCATTTCAGGCACACTGCAAGGCTTGTGAACGCATTGGTGGCTGCAGGTAAAACTTATGAGCTTCTTATTTTCCCGGATGAGCGACATATGCCTCGCCGCCTTAGAGACCGGATTTACATGGAAGAGAGGATATGGGAATTCATAGATAGGAACCTGTGAACGAGTTTTTATTCTGTTGCTGAGCTCGATTTCCATATGGTAGTGTTGAGGTGAGGAATGGGAGCTTGATTCCACGTCGGTCTTGTCCATAGCTATGATATGCTCTGTGTCCAAGAGCTCGGTGATGAAGTTTGTTTGTTTTTTATTTTTTTTTATTTTTTAGGTTGGATAAGGAAGGGAACTTCCAAAGAAGTTGTGGCTTAAAAAAACTCTTTCTCTGTGCATTTTTGCTCTGTAAAATAGTTGCATAACTTAGGTTAGTTTTGCATCCTGTAATGTTGTAATAATATTTCCTGAATTGACCATCTTCTTTCCCACCCTTTCTGGCTTCATCAGTTCTGGTCTTGAGCATTTCTTTACTGGAGGATGATTCACATCTTGTTCTTTTTCAAGTTCTTGTGTTTATATGGAGTACTTTGTAGTATGTTCCTTTCAAGTTTCAAGGGCTGTATATTGGACTTTTGGATTGGTTTTTCAGTGGGTTCAAAACCCAACCCAAAGATTTTGAGTTTAATTCAACCCAAATTTCTTGATGTCACATTCGAATCATGTTGGGATTTTTTTTTGGGTCTATTGCATCCATTCTAAGGCTTTGTTTATTTCATCACTTTTATACTACTATAATTGTTTTATTTAAGAAGTGCAACTTACCTTTTTCTTTTATATATTACTCTTACTATTCAATCGGATCTTGTTGAGTTCAGTTAAAATAAATAGAGTCCAAATAAGCCAAACTTCCAACTGTTAATCTTCTATAAAGGAGGAACAGTGGTGCTTCCTCATACAAGATTTTGTGGCCAAACTTTATATATCTCAAATTTTCAAGGCTAAAACCTAGTAGTTCACTCTATCCATTTACGTGGACAATAATATCCAACTAAAGCATTTATTTATGCTAAATACCTCATCTTCTTATGTTTAGATTGATTTTTTTTTAGAGGTGGATCGAACGAGTTTTGAAGATTAGATGTGCGGTATAGGCTATATACTCATTTTGTCGTTCCCTTTCAATTTAATTGATTTGGTTGAAATGAACAAAACCTTATGTGGAGCATAATACTCCATGTCTCCATGAGAAGTTGATTCTCAATCAGGAGTTCAATTACAAATGGTTGAAGCCAAATCCAAACCGAAAATTTAAAATCTTGCATTTATAAATCTTTCTGAAATGTTATACTCTATTCAGACCAGTTCAAATATCATTTTTAATCGAATAACTTTACACCTTTCATATTTCATTCTATCTTCCCAATAAACAAGTGATCCACAGACTACTGGCAAAGTCCAAATAGTTCATTGAATTGTTCTTACTACACTCTACTTAAAGGGCAAAATGAACATAAAATGGCAACATCAATCTTGGGATTTGAAGAGGGAAGACACATACACATAACCTTACTCCTATTAATGACCATATCAAATGGCCATAGACTGTTTCCAAAAACTTCCAAATTTTGAAAAACCAATGTCTCTCTTTCTCAGAAATCAAGGACAAATATGCCCAAAAATGGCATATAAAGGAGTTTTGGGGTGGACAAGCTACAGTCTAAATAGTTCATAGAAGTTTGAATTTTGATGACAATAAATCAGTGATCCAATAACAACAAGATTTGAATGATATGCTGGTGCTGGATTGGGAGAAGTAAAGGGGATATGCACCCTCTGTGTCCTGAACCCTGTGATTGTGAAGGTGCAGTTATTTATTGAAAGCCTCATTTATTTTACTTGGCTTTTTGACTGCTTCAATGGGCGCCAGAATTGTTCAATTTGATCTTTTGTTACTGTGATTCTAGTGATGTGGTTGATGCTTTTTATGAGGGTATATTTGTGAGAACGAACTTAGATGTGGATACAACGTTCCTTGAGCAACTTTGTTTTGAAGCAGTAACAATAGCGACATACTCCTGTTAATTAGGAATGTTCAAAGTTGTCTCACGAGAACCCCTTGAGGTGTAGGGTAAGGGTAATAAAAAAAAACTTCGAGGCACCTTCAAAACATCGATTATCTAATGTGTTGAATCTTTCAAATTAAAGACTAGAAAAAAAAAAGCCATCTTAGAATGTTTGTCGAATCAATAATCGTCACACGAGGCCTCCTGTGCCTCATCGGGTTTATGAATCCAATATGAATCGAATATAAACATCTTGGTACCAAAATGTTCCAGATGCCATGTCTTTGTGAGTTTATATTATTCGGATTAGAACCTCACAAGAGCTAGTTGATTTCTTCAATATCAAGGTCTATGGAGATTGAGGTTGACACCGGAGAATCCGTCGTACAAAGCTCATACGTCATATTTACTCACGGTTTTGGTATTAGAGCCCTAAAATGAGGTGACTATCCTAATGCCTTCCTACACCCTCTCTATCAAGTTCCCCTCTAGTATGTTTAAAAACATGTTCATTCTTGACTTTAAATGACTCTTTTTTGTAGGTTATAACCTTTAGATTGGACCCTTACATGGATAAAATGAATGCAATATAGAATGGACAAGATGAAGAGAACCTTAGCTAAAAATTCAAGTAAGCTCCAAAAATAGCAAAGTCTAGTAGTTCAAATTTTGTTACCTAATCTATGTCTTTCTTATTTCATCTATCTATTTCGTGGTTGTCCAAATCTTAAACAATACTCCAAGCTTAATCCTTTATTCCATGTTCGCAAATTCTTGTATATAATCGTCTAAATATTAGACGACCATATCTAGAGGTGACTTTTCGCAATTTAGGGACTACTTTTAACGATTTAAGGATGAGTTCTTAGAACTTATCGTAACTTTATAAAATTAACATAAGTTGTAAAAAGTCACCCATAAATCGTTAAAAGTCACTTTTAAATTCATCTAAATTGAATCGTCATATTTTGTGTTATTTATTTATTTTTTCGTCTCTTTTTTTTCCTAACCATTTAATTTTCAAACCAGTTTCTAATTTCTATTCACACATGTTAAAAAGGAACAACACAAAATTAAACACCAAAAAATCCATACTCCATAAAAGTAGTAAAAGATTTTATGGTATTCATGAGGATTTGTTTTTGTGGGGCAGTTGATATTAAAAGGTACCTAAACCTCTAACTTGAAGCTACCATAGTACAAAAATTTAAATTTAATAAAAGACAACAAAAACAAAGCAAAAAAAAATCTTTAAATCGATTGATGAGGTTTCTAGAACATCAAATTAAAATTGAAAATTAAAAATGATTTAAAAAAACTTGAATAATGATAAGGGGACATAACGGCGTTAAAAAAAGTTCCGAAAATTCCGTCAAAAGTTTGAGTGGGTCCGGTCTTCTATATACTCCCCACATCACCACCATTGCTGTCCCTCTTCTCTTCAGAGCTTCCATTTCCCTTCGCTCTCACTCTCTCTCTCCGCCATTTTCTCTCTCCTTGATCTTGATTCAAATTTTAGGGTTCTCAAGAGAGATAAATTCGGTGAAAAAGTGCAAAGGAAGAGTGCGTTGATGAAGAAGATGATGATGATGATGTAGCGGATACACTGAAAAATTTGATCAAGGTTCCCTTTGTTTACCTGCGATCACCATTTCTTTCTGGAATTTTTTCTTGATTTTTATGTAATCTTAGAGATTTTTGACTCGTGGCTTGGAGTTTCTTCTTGCTGTCTTTCCCCTCGGTAAGTACTTCAATTTCAATCTCTTTATGTCTTTCTTACGGAATCCATCTGCATTGTTGAATTTGTTCTTTGTTCTTGTTAGATGAGTGTGATTTGTTTTAAAAATTGTCTGATTAAGTTAATTGATTGTCGATGAGGTTGAATATGTTGTGTGTAATTGTGAGTGTCTGATTTTTTCTTTGTGAACAAGTCGTACCATTGATCTATGGCTGGTCAATCGTTTTTTTTTCTTATTTTGGATGTTTATGTGAATAGCAAAAGAGTTTTTTTTTAATCTTGAAGTTAAATAACAGAGAGATGCAGAGAAGAAATGTGTGTTGGTTGAACTTGATTGCCATTTCTTGTGGTGTAGGTGGAATCGAATCAATGATACTGTTTCTTTTATGAGAAGAGTAGATTTTTGTGTCGGTTTTCTTACATGATGCAGTAGTTTATTTCTGGTTTTAATTTTGAGAACTATCTGTAAGGGTTTCAGGAATTTGTTCCAATGAAGGTCAATTTGATGTCTAGTTGACTTTTGCTTATTAAAGATTGGAATTATAAGCTAAGTAGGAGTGATATATTAAATTTGTTTATGCTATCAGAAGTCCAATAATTGTGTGTGCATTTTGGAGTATGAATATTTGTTTATTGTGTTCTGGTATAGGGTTGAAGGGTTTTGTTTTGAACAACTTGGTTCAAAATGTCGATGGTGAGTGTAGCTCTTGGTCCAGTTCGCAAGGATTGCTTGACAACCCCAAGCTTTTTCTCAGGACAACATGCTCATTTGATTGATGAATCAATCCTGATATACCTAACTGTGGCTGGGTCAGTGATTCCAATCCGTGTATTGGAGTCTGATTCAGTTGCTTCTGTAAAGCTAAGAATTCAAAATCACAAAGGATTTGTTGTGAAGAATCAAAAGCTGGTTTTTGATGGAAGAGCGTTGGCACGAAGTGATTCTCCTGTTCGGGACTATGGTGTGGCTGATGGAACTGTCCTGCATATGGTCCTCCGCCTCTCGAATCTCCAAGCTATAACTGTCACGACAGTGTGTGGGAAGGAGTTTGAATTCCACGTTGAGAGGAGCAAACATGTAAGCTACTTGAAACAGCAGATTGCTGAGAAAGGCAATGGTCTGTTCGAACTCAAAGATCAAGAACTGATTTGTGACGGTGAGGAGCTTGAGGACCAACGTTTGATCCATGAGTATTGTAAGAAAGATGATGCGGTCATTCACTTGCTAGTTCGGAAGTCTGCCAAAGTCAGGGCCAAGCCTGTTGAGAAAGATTTTGAAGTGTTGATTGTGGCTTCTGATCAAAATGAGAAGGGAGTTGATGAAGGAGACAAAGGAGTGGGCCCATGGGACATGCAACCTGTTAATCCTCTGGCTGCACTCCCAAAACAGTTTTGTAGCAATTTAATCCTAGAACCTCTGATTGTCAATCGAAAGATTGAGGTTCCATTAGTGATTAGGCAGCTGATTAGATCTACGTTTAGCGGGTTAGATAGAGGAAATCAACCAGTTAGGTCTTCTGAGGGCTGTGGAGGAGCATATTTAATGCTTGATTCTGCTGGCGAAGAGTACATCTCTGTTTTTAAACCAGTAGATGAGGAGCCCATGGCTGTCAACAATCCCAAGGGGTTACCCCAATCAAAGGATGGTGAAGGATTGAAGAAGGGTACACAAGTGGGTGAAGGAGCTCTTCGTGAAGTTGCAGCATACATCCTGGATCATCCAAGGAGTGGTCCTCGATCTCCTTACCATGCTGAGGTTGGCTTTGCTGGTGTTCCACCTACAGCTTTGGTGAGGTGTTTGCATGGGGGGTTTTATCATCCTGATGGGTACGAGGGCTCCGCTAAGAATATGAAGATTGGTTCTTTGCAAATGTATGTCAAGAATTTTGGGAGTTGTGAGGACATGGGTCCTGGTTCTTTCCCAGTTGAAGAGGTACACAAAATTTCTGTACTGGATATTAGGTTGTCAAATGCAGACAGGCATGCTGGAAACATTCTGGTTAACAGAGACAACGAAGGTCGAATCATGCTCATCCCAATTGATCATGGTTACTGTTTGCCAAACAAGGTAAGATATTTTCTTCTCTTTTACTTCAGCTTGCATGTGTATTTTCCATCTAGTAAACTAGCTCCATGGATATATGAAAGTGACATAATATCAGACAACATTAGAGATTCCTGCCCTGTCAATAACTGAATTGCATGTTTATTATGAATTTTAGCATGTTCCACTGAACCTTGTTCATCTATAGGTTTGTGCCTACAAAGAGCACAGATATTAACAGGATGCTATCACTTGCTTAATTTTTGAATTTGAAAGCACAAGTTTGGTAGTATCCAACTTTCTTGTGACTTCCTCACGTCGTTGGGAGATATGACTGGAAGTAGATTGTTATAGACTAGCAGTGCATATAGTTTATTCTGGTTTAGTGGTGGTGATTACCAAACAGTGTCATTGGCCTTTATAACCCTCACTCTATTGTCAGCTTCCTGTTGAGTCATCCTTTGATATGGTAACTTGTGCCCTAAATACATCTTGCAGTTTGAGGATTGCACATTTGACTGGCTCTACTGGCCACAAGCACGCCAGCCATACTCCCCTGAAACCCTCGAGTACATAAAATCCCTTGATGCTGAAGAGGATATAAGACTGCTGAAACTTCACGGATGGAACGTACCACCCGAGTGCGCTCGTTTACTCCGAGTTTCCACCATGCTTCTGAAGAAAGGCGCTGAGAGGGGGTTGACACCCTTTGCCATCGGAAACATCATGTGTCGCGAAACCTTGAAGAAAGAGTCTTTGATTGAGCTGATGGTTCAAGAAGCAGAAGAAGGTTTGCTCCCTGGATCAAGTGAAGCTTCGTTCCTCGAAGCCATCTCGTCAGTCATGGATCGCCAGCTTGATGAGCTCTCCTCATAAAGCACCCCATGACAGTAGATATCATCATATATGACCTATAGTATATTCACGCATCATATGTAGTATAATGTGACTAATTTTCAGTTCTACTTGGCTCTCTATCCTATATTTGATGGCAGCAGAGTCTATATAAACATGTGTACGTACGATGCTTATAACTTGCATCAGTGTCGTGTCCTGTCCTGTTTCGTGTCACTATTAGAACCTCTTCCGAGATTCTAATCTGTCCTATCGGTTGTGTGTTCGTTGGTGAAGTTGCGTCGAAAGGACTGTGTGTTGAATGTTGTGGAATGTAATTGCAGTATATCAATAAAATATCAATATGTGGGATAAGCAGGTTTGCACTTTGTAAAGTTTGTATTGGTATGTTTGGTAATTGCATCTGACCTTACAGTTTCTTCAAAGTTGCTACACACACACACACACACATTCTGTTGATCAACAATATTCTGGAAGCTCTCGTTCATATTTGAGTATGAAAAAAGTGGCCAACCTTACAGAAAATATTTAGCAGAAAGTACTTGCAGTAATTTGTGGTTTAATTTTGTTTAGACTTTAGATTGAAATGTGTTGAAGTTTAAGGCCAAATTGATGGTTGATAGTAAATTATCAAAACTTTGAGATCAGATCCAAACAAAATCCAATAGTAACATTTAGCCCAAATTGGCCAAATTCTGAATAATTCACACTCTTACCCTTTGATATTCTACCAATGACAAAATTAGCAAAGCTAGGTTAATGAAATCTCAATTCTCACACATTATATTGAAATCAAATCATATATGTTCAACACAACAATCAGACTATATACATCATCATATGTATAAATCTGAAGGAAACCCAATATCAATACTCTATAGTAAATAGTAATCCACAAATGGATCATATATAAATACCATAAATAATCTCTGTTTCATTAATATTAATTAGTAGTATTATACTCCATATCCTACTAAAGATGTGCACAGCCACCACAAGCATCAAGTAAACTTCCTCTTTCTTCTTCAGCCAAATCAACAGCAACTTCTTGCAACTTACTCTGCAGTATCACAAAAAGCAAAACAAGTTACTCAAATTTACCACTTGAAGAGATAGATAGACAAACACAATTGATTGATTAGAGTGTTAGTAATAAACATAGAAGATATTGAAGCTGCAGCCTACCATAATCCTGCAAGTTAGGGTGAGTAGGCTGAAGCCGGTAAGGATAAAACTGAGGAGACGAAGATGATGTAGCGAGCTGAAGCACAGTGCTGCTACCGGCCTGATCATCTCCGTAGAATGGCCCCATTGGTTCCATCATGGGCTGCGGCTGCTGCTGTTCCTCGTGAATCTGCCCTCCTCCCATCAACTACGTACATACATGCAATGTGTTTATCACTAGCTTAATTTTTAACATACTTCCATAAAATATGAAGATTTTGAAATGAACCAAGCCTAAGTCGGATCTTATTTCTAGTGTTGGTCTTAGCTTGACTTGTGACCAACCCAACTAGATAATGTAATAGAGCTAATTTCGCTTACCCAGCGATACATGTTGCCATTATCAGCTTGCAACATTTGTTCCTGCATGCACATTGGATCAAAAGGGATAAAGTCATAAGAATAAGAATCAAAACAAGAACATTGTTGTATGAAAAAGTAATTAACCAAATTCAAGAAAAAATAGATAGAAATAGTGGAGGAAGTAAAAACAGAAATTGTTTTTTGTTTTTTTGGTTTTGTTTTTGGATAATATAAACCTTTCTTCGAAGATTTTCCAGCTGCTGATGCACGAGCTGGTTCTGCAAGTCCAGAAAATCAAACAATTTGAAAACTCATCATATAACTTCTCCACGTAACCAACAAACGTAAACAAATGATCAAACTGAAGAAAGATTTCAAATCAGTTCATTTTTTTTATTTTTTTTTCACATCAAAGTTTACAAGAAAAACAGGTGATTAATCATCAATTACCCCTACTACATAACATAATTGTAGAATTTATACCTTTCTAGCGCGGATGATGTTCAACGCTGATTCAAGCTGCTGTTCATGCTTGTGCAGTTCCTCGAGGGGAAGTGGGCCTAGATCCTCACCCAGATAGTGTCTCATGTTCTGCTCAGCATTGTGGATGGCCTCTTTCAGTGTTTGCAGCTCATGATAGACTTCTTCCTGCACATACAGTTGTTTAGTTGTTAGCAACAGTCATATTATCTTAGCTCAAACTACTTTAACATGTAACTGTTAGGAGTTCCATAATTTAGTTACCCGATTATCATGGACTGGGAGCTGAATTCCTTGAACGTTGAGATACCTTTGTATGACTTGTTCCAGGCCTCTGTCAATTTGAACAAGAACAAATCTTAGAAGTCTAGATAAATCCATCATAAAATTTATGTAACGCAATCTTAAGGCTCATAACATGCTAAATACAACATCTTATACATCCAATATATATGCTTGCGTCTAATGGGATCGGATTTCATGAAGTGTGAACCCACTTCACATCTTGAAATTGACTAAAGAGAAGTATACATTAACTCATGAACTGGGTTTAACAAGAAGAGATCATGAGATGTAATTCAAATGGTAATTAAGCACATGGTATTGTTAACAAGATAATTCTCTGTTGTTAATTAGATTGTGAAAGGTGAGATAAACGGAACAATCGCGACATTTACATTGTATGCATAGGTTCACCATTACTGCTGCTTACAATGAAGTAGATTCAAGGCCATAAGCTATATGGTGAAATTGAAGCGAATTCGATACTATATCAAATGATCATTTTACTTAATATACAGCAAGAATCTGTATTGTCTATCATCAAACCTAATTGTTAAAACAAAGCATAACAAAATTCTTTTATCTCTATATATCTTTTTTTCCCCCCATTATTCAGTTGTTATAACATGATTAACACTTTACAAGATCAGACAAACATTTAATTGACAATAACAAGCAATGATCGATCTACTCAATATAGATCTTGTAAGACAACTCCAACAACTCATTGTTTACACAATGTGAGACCCAATGCAAGTAATTGTGATATGATTTACAACACTTCAAGTGAGCATGCTATTCATCATAACATGTTGATGGCTAAGTAGTGTTTGTTATAATGTGAGGATTAACATAATAAGACACAAAACTTAACAAGAAATTATATACTTTAGCTAGTTATTTACTCAAATCTTGACCTAATTATGTATGATCTAAGCCTCCAACATTTAATCATATTACTTTTATCAAAAAAAAAAAAAAAACATTTAATCAAATTACATGCTATCTTTTGTCATCCCACTGAAGGAGTCAAATTACATGCCAGGTAAATTAAAGATAAAATTGTAACTGAGAAGAACTAAAGAAGAGAAATAAACATCCATGATAAAACCAAATTGACCATTTCCATGATATTCACTTCTTTTTCAAAAGACAAAAGAAAATGGTCAAACTATAACATTTGTTGAAGAGGGCAGATATAGATCTGCAGATAATTAAATCAAAATCTGAGAGAAGTAATCATTACAAAATCACATGGAAAAAAATCAGTAAAATTAATTTTCCAAAAGAAACCCTAGCTAGCTGGTTGAACACAGAAAAACCATGTGACTCTTATACTAATTTGTTTCTTCACAAATCAAAGATATGATGAACAAACTGTAAGAACATCTCACTGACACTTATTTGAAGAACTAACACATGACATTAAAAACAAATTATAATTAACATTATGACCCTAGGTGAAATTTACAAAATATGATCAAGAACATAAAAGAGAGACATGATCAGAACAACCTGGGATCATTTTGGGGGTAGAAATAGAGCTTGCCAGTCCCAGAGAAGATTATAAGGCCAATTTGGACATCACAGAGGACCGCGAGCTCAGTAGTTTTCTTCATAAGCCCTTGTCGCCTCTTCGAGAAAGTCACTTGTCGATTGGTTCGATTCTCAATCCTCTTCATCTCTATCTTTCCCCTTCCCATGGTGATCACTATGAAATTTGATGATAATCAATCCTCTCCTACACAAATTATCAAAACCATAGCTATTAACTATGAATTCTTTATGATATTCAAAGAAGTAGTTGCAGAATAACATATAATTGGTTTACTTTCTTTCTAAAAAGAAAAAAATTCATAGATGAATTTAAGGAGCTTCTAAGAACAGAAGTGATAAAAGAGAAAGCTGAAGAGGAGAGAAAAGAGAGAAATTAAGGAAACTTGGGAGAAATTTGTGAATTAAAGTTATTGGATGCTTTGAATAATTACCCACAAAAAAAGAACTCACAAATTCCAAAGTTTAAGGCAAACAAAGGCTAAGTTGAGTAAAATTTGTCAAAAATATCCCCTAAAAATGATCCATGTTTTCAAACAGACTGCCATAAAGCCCACATTTAAGGCTAGTAATCATAAGACAATAGGGAAAGAAACAAATGGGTATATAGTGCAGTGAAAAATGATGTTAAATGAGGAGCTTCAAAAACAGGAAAAAGAAGGAAGATGATTCAAATTCTGGAAAAAACTTTGGCATCAAAATCACCATTTGAGGAGTGGATCAAACCACCAGCAAAGTCTAAGAACCTTACCCTTTTACTTCTCTCTTTCTCTCTCTACCTCTTTCTCTCTCTTACTTCTTAAACTCTATTCTATCTCCTTAAGAAACCTCAACAAAGAAGAAACATTTATAGAGTAAATGCTGTGCTTGTAGGTATATGAGTATATATGGTTGATGCTTTCTAATGATACACTACTACTATGAATTGAAGGGTTTCTTGGAAGAAGCCTAAATTGAAGAAAAAGGGCATATGTTTTTGTTTAACTATTATTTATGGCTCTTTGTCTTTTAAAGCTAACCAGCTTTCAAGTGTATGAAATGTAGCCTTACTATTGTAGGAAAAAGGTTGGAAATGAGTTCAATAATAAACCTAAGTTAACCATACCTAACCTCTTACTTTACACCTTAGGTTTAGTTTCATACATATCATGAAAATCAACATCCAACCGACTGGCATATATGGTTTTAGCAAGACTCTCAAGTGGGTTCAGAATCATATGTGGACAACATTTTAATCTCAACCGTTCATCAATCAAAAACGCGTAATCTTAAGTTCAAATATATCTTATATGTCACGTTACATTTTTAGTACACTAGTTAGTAATGATCTTGGGTTTTAATTTTTGACTCCTAATTAGTTAGGAGATAAAGATTAAGATGACTCTGATCTTCATTTATCGATTGAATTTTTTTGGAATGAATTGGTTCCTTCATGAATGATTATATTATTTGCATTTCAATGAAAAGAAATTTGGATTAAGAGCTTTTGTAAGTAGACAGTTGTAACTTGAGAAGTAAAATGTTGAGCCGTGTGTAACTTCTCTCATTAATTCAAATTCAAAAACATTGCCTACGTCAAATTTTGAGATAAAACAAAAACCAACCCCACTACCATCCAAACCCAAACACACATATAGAACCATAATTTAGGCTAATTAATTTCCTCAGCAAGGCTAAATGAATGATTTAGAAGTCATAAATTAGAAATTTCTTTTTTACTATGTCAAATCAAACAAACTTGAACAAATCAATATGTGTAAAATTAATAGCTACTACTTAATATATACAGGTATGCTTTTGTACCCCTTAACAATAAACTCCTGCTATACATGTCCAAATATATGTATTTTTACTGTTGGTTATTTCTGAAATTGATATTGTAATAATGTCATAGTCATGGTCAAAAAAGCTTCATTATTGAAGTTGGTTACATTATTTGAAAACCCTAGCTATTAAGAATGCATGTTAAGAGAGAGAGAGAGAGAGAGCCAAAAAAAAAGAAAATTAGATGAACTACTTGTCCAGTGGTCCCCTCACCATAACTTTCTTGCAAATCCTTGTCAGCAGTTTTATTGTAGAATCTCATTTTACTTTGCTTAATTTGCCATCCAATTCAACTGAATAGTTTTCTTCTCTTGTTATGGCCTTATGGGCATGGAAATGTGACTGTATATCCTTATTACTTCTACACACACAATTATGCTAGTGCCATTTTAATTTGTGGCTGATGAAAATTTATTGTTAATTAACTTTGATAAAAAGAACCTTAATTTTTATTAGTACCTTGACTATTTATATATACTAAGTGATCCATTGTCATACTCGAACATCTTGATTGCCTAGGGTTATTGATTGACCGAGAGCTTTAACAATTCGTGTATGTACATTGTGTATAAATACAACTTTGATTGATGTGAATAGTTCAACTTTCAACATAAATTTTTTTTTTTTTTGACAAATAATATTTTATACTCATCAACCAAACACAGTTCGTAGTCCTTAATATCGACCAATTAATTGTAACTAATTGAAAATGTGAAATAAATGGCGATATCATCAATTGTATGTTTTGAATTAAATTATCAAAAGTTGATTCATCCCAATTAATCACAACCTTGGCTTCATGGATGATTATTGAAGCCGTGTTTTCATACCCGTCTTGGAAGATGGTGAATGGAGCATTCCATTGTGGGTTAGCTGCTTACATTAGGGAAAAAAAAAAAAAAAAAAAAAAGATCCCTTCATGGATTATCATGCATGATGCATGTAAGTTTTATCATCTCATGGGGACAAAAAAAAAGGGAATTAAAAATTAGTAAATGAAATTAACCACATCATTTTGATGCCACCTTAGCTTGTTTGGTTTGGGACCATAAAATTACAACATCAACAACAAAAGCATAATGTACACCCATTACATTACAAAAAGGTCAGAAACTGGGGGTAATCATCATGAAAAGAATCAGAAAGCAAAAAAAGTTATGGTGAAAATAAATAAGTAAATCAGTAGACAATATACATACTCTAGTAGAGTAGGTAGGAACATGGGACCTTACCCTATTTAGAAACTCCCTTTCATAGACTCATAGTCATACAACTCATAGTCATAGTCATATTAGAGACTCAGACTAAGACTCAGACTGCTACAACACATAAATACTCCACCATAACATCAGTTGTTGATGAAGGGGTTTTCATTTTACTGTAATTTATTATATATGGGGGTAGTGGTCCTTACTATTAGGGGCTGCCAAATAATGCCATTTATATATACAAATATACAAATTACAATAATATTAATAATCAAATATTGCTTGGTATATATTTTTGGTACCTAGCTCCATCTCATTTGTCTCTTCAAAGTTTCAGATCATCATCAGTTGATTCACATGTTGCAGACTTTAAGACTATCTCCCTCAATGTCCCTTTTATGGCATCATCATCATCATATATATATACACACACACACAATGATACAAAATACTACTCCAATATATATGTTTTAAACATATTCATGCATCTAAGTAGTTTATATTACATGCATCTGAGTGGATATGTAATGGTTGACATGTTATAATACATCATGTACATTTAATTTGTACTAATGGGTGCTTTTTGAATTTTTGATTTTTATTCATAAATGTTGCATTTTATGTATGTGAGGATAAGATGATTTATTATTATTTTTCTTTTTATTTTTTGAAGCTAAGATAGATTATGTTATTTAATTAATTAAGTTTCATGGATCTGCCATTTTGAGTATATAATTAAATAATGTTGTTGTGATGTTAGTTCAGGTTCATGAGCACTCTAAATAGAGGTACATTTCTGAATTAGTACCCTGTGTTGCCAGTTGGATGATGAATGATTCAGTTAATAGGTTATACACACTAATTAATTGTCTCTATTTGAAAGGAAGGTATAAATAAATTAAAGCTAATCATATATATATATATATATATATATATATATATATATATATATATAGGTACAAGTCACATGAATTATTGGGATTAATATTTACTTAATTAGTACAGTACATGGTTATAAGATGGTTTTTATACTACTATAAACTACATAAGGATAATGATGATGAAGTAAATGCAAAATAATAAGTAACTGTTTTGGTTGCAATAAATCATAATAGATGAGACCTTTGGGATTATATATAACTTTGATTTGATTATGGGCTCACATAAGTGTTTGAATTATAAGAGTGTGGGTGCCTATTCTGTATTCATTTTGCTCTGAGTCCATATATCCTAACTATTCGCTACACCAAGTACACATTTTTAACATAGGATTCGGAGGAGATCACGATTTTGATAATCCACTCAACTATCCTACCAAAAAAATAACTCAAAATAGTTTAGGTTGATAACCCTGCTTGATATGCAACTCCGGTGGAAGTTATCCAACCTTGGCCAAAGATAAATTGAGCCACTGTAAATTTCTCTGCCTCTCCCTTTGACATGTTCACATGCAAACCGGGCCAATTGACCCGTTGCGATGTATCGGCCCGTGGCCCGAAGTTACCATACTCACCATAGTAGAGTTTATCCAAGGGAGATGTTGCATTCCACTCTATCCATCCCTTAGGATCAATATGATCACCCATGTAGGACTCCATGTACACCACCCTAGAATACATCTTCCATGGGCGGCCCAAGTATGTCGGGTAGCCCGATTGGGCCGCAATGAGGTCCGAGGTGGGCCGTGCCTGGCAAGAGTGTATGGACATGCCCGTGTTTTGATTCGGATCCTTGCGGTTTTGGGCCGTTATGGTTATCTTTTGTTGAGGCATGGGCTTACGGGCCCACATTGTGCAATTCTGAAACACAACTGCTGCGTTACCAAATATGAAGTCCACTGTTCCGTATATGTCACATTCTCTATAAAATTGTCGTTGCGAGTGCACGTAGAGAGTGTCTTGGTATCCCTTCACCTCACATCGGTAGACTACTGAGTGGTCCGCTCCCACACGAAGCGCTACCGCTTGGTGGTTTCCCGGGCCCGCTTCGTTCACGAAGGTGATGTCTCGAACCACAAATCCTGTTCCCGTGGCCGCTGCAACATAAGAAGTAAGTAAGGGGTGTTAATTAATTGTGACATGAGTACATACTAAGAATAATAATCATAATTAAATCATAGATGGAAAATGCAAAAAAAAAAAAAAAAACAAAAAAAAAAAAACAGGGGGATTATAAAAGAAAAACATGGCATATTTTCAATGGGCTGTGTCTTGTGTCCCTTTCGGGCTTTTCTGATTGAAATAATAGTTTCTAACCAATGATAGTCCTTCCCGTCTTTTACTACGTAGGATTCACTCGTGGATCAAAATTAAAAAAGGGCCCACAGTGGTGGGAATCCGATTCTGATAGGCCCAACCCGACCTTTTTGTTTGATAGGTCACCTGGATCATCTTGCGTTGAGTAATATTCTTGTTGAACCGTTTAGTTTTTGAACGACTTATTATAAAGGTGACTTTTTTGCAGTTTTGGGGTCATTTTTAGCAACTTACTGAGGGATTTTTACAATTAAGGGTAATTTAATAGATTACAAAAAATGGTAAAAAGTCTCCTTTAAATCGCTAAAAGTAGTCCCTAAATTGTGAAGAAGTCACCTCTATATTTGGTCATCTAATAGTTATTGTTGTACACAAAATATACTCTCAAGAACATATTTTTATCTTTTTCCTGAAATTTAATTATTACATTTTAAAAGAAAGAGATAGAAAGACATTTAAAAATTACATCGGATTACTAATCTGGACAACATAATCCTATACCCAACATATTACACAAAAATAGGTGCAAAAGATCTTCATTGTGTGAATTATTGTTACTACTTTGCTCCTAAATCTCAAGTCTCAACAATTAACAAAGTTAACATAAGTTTGTTTTTTGGACTATGAAAAGCTATAATTTACTGGAAAATATGCACACAACAATAATTCTAGGAGATGAGGTGTATGAAAATTAAGGCCTTAATTACCAAAGGAAGCAGTGTGGAAGGTGGTAATATTATCACGTCCCACGCTCTTGCTGCCAGTAATTACAGTTCGTCCCTTGCCTTCACCTAAAAACCACAAGTTGGTTTTCTTCCTTCCTACCTTCATGTTGTCCTCTGCATACCTAAAAACAAACAGTAAATGTTATAACGAAAGTATGATAAAATCGTCCAATGCTAGAATTCTTAAATCGCGTTATTTTTTTAGTGTTTATTTAGTTCAGTTTTACACATTCAGTTCAATTTAATAAACTAACATGATACGAAACTTACGTGCCAGCCTTGACATGGATAATAATGCGACGAGGACTATGCTCCGGTGCCTTCTTGATGGCCTCCCTAATGGTCTTAACCGTGCCCGACCCGTCTTGTGCCACTATAATATCTGCCTGTATGCTTTGGGTCGGAGTATCCAACAGCTTCCTACCCGCCCTTGACATCCACACTGGAAACCCGGAAGATACGGGTTCTGACCCAAATTCGGATCCTAAGAGTCGCCTCTTTCGGTTACCAATTGGGTTATCCGCTAAGTCGTTTAGCCCATTATTGGTCGCTGTAAAAATAGCTAGAGAGTTACTGGCCAACTCCAACAGATTTTGTAGTCTCTGGGCCATCAGGTCTTTTACGGTCCCACCTGTACCTTTCAATCCGTCCGTACACGTGTCCTGGTTTGTCATGGCCCCACTTATCCACGTCATCACATCCTCTTTCGACCCTACCTATGTTTTTTTGTCATGCAAAACTTAAAAGATCAATCAGTTTGTTGAGATCGAAAATACTTATATACAGTGTTTAATTTTTAATCTCAAAGACTGTCTCTTACAAGATACGATTGAATTGAAGATTATCATAACTTCATTTTCTTTATATAATTTGTAGTTCCATGAAATAGCAAGAAATTTTCAAAGTATATTAGTTTCCAAGAATACTAATTGTCATAAGCTAATCAATATTTTTGAGACAAAGGAAGCAAGTGTCTTTTTTTTCTTATCATAATAATTGAAATTTGAGAACGAATTGTAAAAGACAAATGGAATCCAAAAATAGTACTAGTAAAATGAAATTAAAAGTTATCAAGGGCCCCTCCTTTATTGCTGTTACTTCGAAAATAATTGACAGTTGATAAAGAAAAAGATACTCTATTAGATTATTAAATTTTGAACTAAATAGTACTCCCTACGTTCTACAAATAAGGTGACGTTTGGTTTTCCGCAACTTACGGAAAACCAAGCGTCATCTTCTTTAGAGAACGGAAGGAGTACTAGAGTGGAGGAGGTGACTACTCCAGAATCCATCTTAAAGTCTCATCGATTACAAATGCAAAAGGGAACCACTAAAAATGTACTCATTGATTATAGTAGTGATTTTACAAGTGATCACTTTTAATTTCTATGTCCATTATGACATATTGACATGTATTTGATGCTCTAATCTTAATTATTGTCATAGCCAATAGTGTTTAGATACTCTACACTATCACAAATTCACAATAATAGTTGCAATTTTCCATCTACAACTATATGTTTGATTTAGGTAGAGTTTTTCTAATGAAACAAAACAATATCCCTACTGTACGTGCACCATTATTATCCAACTTTAACCCACAAGAAAAATGGAATGAAGTTGTATGATGAATCATTGCTGTTATATACTGTGTTGATTGTTATGCCATGATTGTCAAAGTGTGATCGATCAACTGATGAATAATTTCACATTTTGATGAATAGTATGACCAACTCACCTGGTTACCGCCATCACTCATCACTGAAGTCATCGACACAGAGTAAAGCGACCGTGTGAGCAACTCCACCGAATCCTCCAACAACTCCACGCAGTCCTCGTACGCTGATCGCAAATACGAATCCATCTCCAAGTTCCGGATCTCCGTCGACCCGGACATCGCCGACCCGAACCGCTCCAGCGTCATGTTCACCGCAATGTGGGCCAGCTCCCTCGGGTCCGCCGCAGCATTCGCCCCCGGAAAGCCCACTAGCGACTCCAGGCACAAAGCCGGGTACCGTGTCAGCCCGCACGCCTTCCGTATCGCCCGTGTCGGGCCTGGCCCGGCCCGTGTGGCCCGACTCCTCCTCACCGCCACCAGGACCCCGCAGGTGGCCGCCACCATTATCAGAAGGGTCCCCGCGAGGAGGGCCAGGAGGCGGGTCCGGGTCGGGTTCGGGCCGGGCTGGCTTAGGCGGCCGTAGTTCTTCATTATTGGGTTGGGAGAGAAAGTGTTTGGTTTTGTTGTTTGTGTGTTTTAAGTGAGAGAGATTAAAAGGGGTGGGGTTGTTGGTGTGAAGTCTTTGTCTAAGCACACTACTTAAAATTGGACGTAACAGTAATAGTACCAGCTGTCTTGTGTTACTAATACTAGTACTACGTTAACAGTGAGAAGAGAGAGAGAGAGAGAGAGAGAGAGAGAGAATCATGGGATGGGGAGTAAGTATGTATGGAAGTGTTGAATGTGGGATGGTATTGGTTTGATGGGGAAATGGGTAAATGAGGCCCTTTAATTAATAAGGAAGAAGAATCAAATGACGACATACAACAATTGGATAACGTAAAGAATGTTGCATTTATAAAGATGTGATGGAAGCCATGATATTATTGAGATTGAAAGAAGAATAAATGGTACTACTAGTTTGGTAGAAGAGTAAATTGTAAGTGGCTAGAAACTAGTACAAAGTAATTTTTGTAGGAATAAGTAAAAGCTTTTTATCTTTATCAAAAGTTTTTTAAAAAGTGAAATAGTTTCGAGGATAATGTATAAGCTTCGTTTTTGGTTTGTGACTTGCGAATAATCTTGTAATTGAATTGTGAAAGTTTGGATGTGTAAAGTGATGAAGGAAAAAAAGACAAAATATTAGGGCTTGTTTGGAGCGATCGTTAGAAATAGTTGTTAATTTTTGATTGAGAACAAAAAAAAACTAAAAATCAAAAACATTGACTTTTAAAAAATTGGGTAAGAAACCATCCAAATTGGTCTTTAAGTAATGTAAGCGATATCCAATACTTAGAAATGCCGAGTTCATTTCACATGAAATGATTTGAACTGAACTGAACGAGCATTGAATAATTATTAATATATGACTAAAATATAAGTTTGAGGACGGATCGAATTACGTACTTAAAGAAAAAATTAGCATATCAAGCACACTGAAATGTTATACTGTTGGAACTTTTTCTGATCAAGTTAAACAAAGTGAAAAATACTCTTTTAATTTGGTTGAGCATATCAACCAAAAAGTACTCAATTATGCCATTGAGGCTGCTAGAAAGTAGAAAGATGAGAAAAAAAAAAAAAGGGGAAAGGAAAGCAAGGTAAAAAGTGAAGTCATGATATTCCTGTGTGCGGGGTCGAAAGAAAGTGGAAGTAACTGCTAATAATGGACATGGACATAGTTTGCTTCAATGTCAAATATTGCTATTTGCTATATATATTGTATGTATGGATTGGCATATTAGTGATTTACAGTAGTACATTGATATGAAACAAGCTAAGGCAATGTTTTCGTTCTAGCAAGAACGGGAAAAAAGGCACTTTCTGTGAGGTGTTAGGAAGGTTCAATTCCAATTCCTTTACTTTGCATAATTACGAAGATCTTGTTTGGATACCAGCTTTTTGAGTCAGCTTATTGCATTTTCAACTTATTTGACTATTTGACAATTTAAAAACATTATAAAGCTTGTTTGGCAACTAGCTTGTTAGATGGCTTTTTGGACCCAAACAATCCAATTTGGAAAAGTTAGGGGAGGGTAGCTT
>BSSO01001597.1:0-22745 GCA_030267885.1 Mesembryanthemum crystallinum | reverse complement strand
CAAATCGAATGTATTATGATATTTTAGATTTCTATGTTGTGGAATTCGATCTCATCTGTAGATGCCGTATGGCTTTTCATTAATACAAATTTTATTTTCCCCTCAAAAAAAAAAAAAAAGTATCCAAAGCTAAGTGCAAATCTAATGAAAAAAAAAATAATAATTATGAAAATTGATTCCGTGTCAATCCAAACAGTGAGATCGGGAGAAAACCCAACCTGCCCAAGTGGACCAATTTCGTAGCTCATATTGCTATAAAGGCCAATGCTCAATTGGGCCAAACCGTGGGCGATTTTGGCCCATTCGAGCCAATGCCTATGTGTGAAGCTTTCTTGTCAAACTGGAGTTCCTTTGCTTCGTTCCTTTTCAACTAACTTCATGCTCTCAACAGATGGTCAATCCAATGCCCTTGAGATTTGATTATTAAATGCACGGATTAAAATTATAATAAGTTGATTGTTATAATTATCACAATTTTCTTTTTCTTTCTTTTTTATATGAGTTCATTTGTATAATATTTTTTTTTCTTGAAATTTTACGTGTTAATGTGAAATTTTGCATCATTTAATGCATGCGTTAACTTATAAATTTAGATGGCCTTTTAGGCAAAAAAAAAATTGCATGAGCTATTTTTATATTAGAACTACAATTGCTTACCAAGAGAATTTGATAGATCTTTCTTTATTTTACTTTGAACGTTCTTCGATATAACACTATTAGAAATGGAATCAAAACGAGTTAAATGAAGATATCAAATGTCATATCATAAATAATTCAGATAAAAATAGTACATATGAATGTTGGAGTAGCTGGTAAAGAGTTGGTATCAAAACCTAAAGGTCTGGAGTTCAAATCTTCTTAGCTATGAAGGCAATACTAAGCGCTGATATGACATGTTGACATGTCGGGCTCTGGTTGAATCATTGTGTTTTAAACTTAGATTCCATAATCTCGGGACCTCAACCGTTAATCGGATGACATCAGGACCTTATTACTATGCACCTACCATTTATGTTTTCCTATGATTGCTCCCCTTATTCTCCATTGTATTATTTTTGTGTGATTTTTAACTTTCAAATTTCATCTTCTACTAAACAAAGTAGTAATATCCTATCAAAAAATCATAAAGAAGTTCACTTTCCACTGTAAATCATTTTTCTGGGGTAAATAATCTCAGTGTAATTTCTGCTTCCCCCGATCAAAAGACAGCCAAGTGACAAACCCCACTGAAAAGAGGTTGAACTAACCCCATCTGTCGAAAATTCAAGCAATTTGGCTCCTGATTTGGGGATTTCTCATACTTGAAGAAGATATCAAGCTCCTTCCTTTTTAATCACAACTTTAAGAAAAATTCCCACCATTTTTGGTTCCAATGGCGGCCTCTGGAATTGGCGAGCAGGATCATGCGCCACCGAAAAAGAAAGAGCTTTCCGAAGATGAAAAAAGGTTAGGGCATTTGTTGTATTACCCTAAAACACAAATTTTCTGCTGTATTTTGGGTAATTTTGATTTGGGATTTTTGGGTTGTGATTAGGAGGAAGAAATTGGTGCCTGGGGGTTTGTTGAAAGCTGAGCTGAGGCCCGGTGGAGGTGAATCTAGACCCTCAGATGGTGATCAGGTTTAATTTTAACTTGATAGTGATCATATTGAATTGTTGGTATGAATTTGGTAATTTTGATTTTGGTTCTTTAGTTTGTAGTTGATGGGATGATTAATTGTTGCAGGTAATGTATCACTGCACGGTTCGGACATTGGAGGGGGTTGTTGTTTATTCCACCAAAAAAGAATTTGGAGGTCAGTTAAGAACTAATGTCTTACATTTGTTTCAGCTTTAGTGTCTAGTGGTTAGGGGGCTGCGCACGTCTGGACCTACTTGTAGTTAGCCAACGGCGAAATTTCAGTAGGTTGTGAATTTTGTTGTTGGTGCCTTGTTTGGTTTGATGTAGTGAGCATGAGAAGTGTAAGTTCCATGGAAGTTGATCAAGGGCCATTGTCTAGCTGATCAACTTTCTTGGATTTTGAACTTCTCTTTGTAACTTACTATGATCCATAAGACATAGGAAGTTGCTTAGGGGGACTAGGGAAGTGGAACTTCCCATGCTTCTCCCACCTGAGTTACACATTTGCTCATAAAAAGATTATACTTGCATAAATGAATGGGGTTTATTTTGTCATCTTGCAATTACTTCAAAGACGTCATCAACCAAACAAGACAACTTTCATATGAAATTCTAGTTGCCAAGGATTTACAACTTCCATAGCAGCCAACTTCAATGAACCAAACAAGGTTCCCTACACATTTTGGCCTGTCATCCTCCTTGTCCTCGACATCTTCACCCTCCATTTTGAAAAATCTAAATTTAGTAACTTTTTCAAAGTTCCTTATAAGTTTCCCCCCTAACTATCACTTCATATCAGGGGTGTTGGCTTTGGAAGTGTTCAAACATTATTTCTAAAGTATTTTTATGCTTTGTAGCCATTAATTTTAATCAATGACTGATCTAGCAGGTAAAGGAATTCCTGTAAGGCATGTTTTGGGTAAAAGCAAGATGATATTGGGATTGCTAGAAGGAATACCTACAATGCAGAAGGGTGAAGTTGCCATGGTATTACCTTCTTTGCTCTTCAAACTCTAATTACACAATGAAGCTGTTTAATAAATGTCAGTCACACATCAAATGTTCTAGACTATGCACTAATTCATATATGTGCTGGATGAAATACAAAGCTACATTCTAGATTTGTTTTTCTTTTCCCCCCTTCCCCAACTCCCTATGCGAACTAAAGGATAGTAAATCTGTGGTTTTGGATTCAAAGAAATGGATATCAGCAGAACTGAGGCCTGTCATTACTCATTTGTGAAAGGCATTAGGCTGTTCTCTAGTTGCTTTCAAATTGTCTGAAACTGGCACTACATTGCCCCAGCATAAACTGCCGGGTGATCAGTTTCCTGATCTGCTTTTGGATAAGATTTGGTTGTGGCAGAATTTTGAAAAAATATACTTGGATAATAAAAATAGGTCATGGATAAGAATTGAGGAGTAAACTATTGCACTGTTCTCCATTGCTTTACATTTTTTGATGCTTCATTAATACATGCTTTTTCTTTATCTAAATAACCACTACACTGTGTGTGTGGGGAAATTTGGTCAATTCAGGGTAAGAGTTAGTTGACAGAATTACAGGCTAATGCCTGCCAAGAGACTATGAACGACCATAATTGTAATTCATATATGAGGCCGCCTCAAAAATAATTAAATACCCATTTAGTTATATATTTTAAGTCCTGCTATCTTTTGGCCATACTAGTTGAGTGTGTCTTGCTATCTATTATGTTAGTTTTGATATACAATAATGATGTCCATAATGAAGACTCTCCTCCCACACTCCTACACTATTGTGAAGGTGCTGTATTTTTAGCTCTTATTGTCTTTATGAATATATGTATATTCTGCAATCAAATACTTCATGACTCATGAGGTCCTAATACTTTGCCGGAAACCTTGTCTGAATTGCATCCTGGTTGTAGACATTTTGGTTATACTAGAATAGCTTAACACCCTCTGAGGATTATGTCAAGGACTACAGTGCTAGAGGATACCTTGTCCTTTCTTGCTGTACATTTGACACTGATTACTATATACTTTCTCTTTGTCTAAGAAGTTTTTTCAAGGACTGCAAAGCTTCCTGCATGCTGAAGTTGACAAACTTGATTATTAGAACTGAACTTCTGTTTGCTCTTTAGTCTAAAATCCTGCATTACTAATTTCTTTTATTGTAAAGAAAAACCTCACTGGATTAGCTGCCCCCTTTGATCCTATTTGGAGCATTGCCAAGAGAAGTATGAAGATTCTTCATGAAATCGTTTTCTTGCCAATTTTGAGTTTTGTGGTTAGAAATAGAAAGGAATTCTCATATTATGTGGTGGAGCAGAGTTAAAGAGTGTTATAATAATAAGGCTTTCTTTGTCATTTTTGCTGTTCATATAGAAAATAGGTGTTGATTGAGGGCTCCTGGTCCTCTTTACTTTTAGTTGTATAATAATAGTGTCAACTGTAAAAGTAAGCAGACAGAAGAATAGAAAAAGGAAAAAAAGAATGATGTAGGATAGCTTTAGAAACCTCCTTGGAACATTTCTCAAAATCTTTTCGTTTACAGAAAAGGCTCAAACCTTTACCTATTAGAGGATGTTAGGTTTTCATGGCATGCTTAGTTACTTATGTTTAACTTTCCTTTGATATCCTACAGGTTAGTTTCTGATTGTTACAGCACATTGTAGCAGGAATTGATTGTTGGTCACTTTGTAGTGGTGAATTCTTAGGTCATGCAGCTAGGAAAATTGTGGAAATTGCTCTTGATGCCTACCTGACATTTGCTAAGTGGCTATCAGAAAGAAAAGTGAATTCATCACCAAAGATAAAAATACAACGGCATAAATTTTGGGGAATAATTCCTGTAATCCTGTATATCCAGACTATGCATATGATTAGGCAAACTATTACTGACTTTGGCTTTATCATTTGCTAATCAGTAATACCTTTTTTTTGCTACAGTTCAAGATGAAATCTGGAATGCATTATGGTGAGACCGATTGCCCAGTTGTACCCCCAGACAACTTCCCAAAGGATGACGATCTCCACTTTGAGATTGAGCTGATTGATTTTGGCAAAGCAAGGGTACATATTTTTTCCATATCCATAATACAACTATTTTGTTTTTATATGCAAATTATTTTCTTTAGATTGTGGAGTTATATGCAAGATTGATGCAGGGATGTTGACAATCAAGAAAGAGCTAGTCTTCCTGTAGAAGTCTGTGGCATCTAGTTTTGCAGAAATTAGAATAAATACCTTAAATCCTTTGTTTTCCAGAATACTTACAGCATAGGAATGTGTGTTAGTGCTTGAAATAGATTTGACTCTAGCTGTAAATTTTCACCATATAGGTTTTGGTGTTATGTTGTCTGTTACTCTATTTTTTGTTAATAAGTTTTGAAAGTGAATCTTGAATGAAAGATAAGTAGAATAAGGCAGATAAGATTGTTTTGTGTGTGTGTGTGAGGTCCAATTGAAGCTCTTGAAAGTTATTTTTTTTTGTCAAGAACTCTCCAACTACCTTATGCTTTTTGTATTGTATAGTAAATTCATTGCTTGATGTGGTTGTATTATACTGAAAGTTGCTAAGCTTTTCTGTATACAAAACCTACCAACAGTTTCATTTCCTTGATCATGACTTTGTTTATTTTTCAGGTTATTTCTGAAGATTTTGGAGTTGTGAGAAAGGTATAAACATCGGGTACCGTACTATATTTCACTTCTTAGTCCTTACTAAATATTGTTATTTTGGCTCACTTGTCTTGGTTGTACTAGTGGATTAGGGATTGCTTTTTTCATTGCAAACAGTTTGTAGAGCATCACAATTTAAGGGATTTAGCTAGACTTGCTCTACGGAAAGAGAAAGGAAGCATAAAATGGGTCCACGCTCCATGAAATTGGATGGTTTAATTTTCTAGCTCAGTAGTTGAAGAACATCTTTTATCACCTAGGATACTATTTATCTCTACTTCAAACTTGGAAATCATGACTAGGACAGGAAGGGGGCTTAACCAAGGCAATGAAGGCGTCAATAAAGAAAAAACCATCAGGCCTTAGAAATCCATAAAGATGTCATCATTCTATGAAGATCTTGGCTATGATTATACCAAAAGCCTCTAAAAAGATTGAACTCCAAAAATAAGATTAATATCTCCTTATTAAATATTTAAGCCTTAATACTGATGTGTGTGCTGGATGCTGCTCTGTCAACTTGTAGCTTGCTCCTCTCTCTCCTTTTACATTTTTGGATGTTTCTAACGTGCAAAGAGTATCAAGCTTGCAGTTGCTTGGTATCTGTTTTCAGTTCACCCTCCTTAAGCTGGATGGAGCAATGATTAGACGATCTTGGATGTCTCAGGATTCTTTTAGCACGCCAATCATATTTTTATAATGACACACCCACAATATTTACCTTATCAATAAGAGAAGAATAAAAATTATGTCCCACTATGTCTGTGGCGTACCAGTCATCCTAGGCCAACAATGGTAGTCAATATATATAAAAAAAAAAAAAAGCAATATAGGATGACTAACAGTTGTCTTGTAAAGAATAAGGATTGAATGCACGCGGAAGCAACTGATTTTATCTTCTTTGTTTGGGCTTACTTTTGCTTATTTTTCTTTGTGTAGGTAATAAATGAAGGACAAGGTTGGGAGTCACCTAGGGCCCCTTATGAAGTAAAAGCTTGGTATATGACCCTAGTTTTCTATGTTTCTCTTTCCTTTCCCTTTCTCATTTTTATGTTTTTTGGGGAGTGAGTAGGGAGAAAAACTGCACATATGAAAAGTGAAAGACTGTCTTCTTTCCTTTACAGATGAGTATATTTGCTTAACCAAAAGAGAGTGTTTGATTATCACCATGATTCATGCAATTGTTCTGAATAATTAGACCTTTAATATTCTCCTATTGATGCTTGTGCCCAGGATTGCTGCTAAATCCGGTGATGGAAGGCTGATATGTAGTCATACTGAAGGAGAACCATTCTTCTTTACTTTCGGGAACTCTGAGGTTAGTGTCTTATACTCTTAGTGCTGAAGCACGTCAGCACCTACTTTCATTCTGCTGGGTAGAATCTATTTCTTTGTTGAAGATCAGCTATTTCTGCTGATAGCTTCCAGAATCCAGGGTTGTTTGTCTCTTTCCTTTATACAGTGATGCTTGATTGCAATAACTGTGCCTGATTGATTAGGATTTGTTTATGACAGTTGCCTAAAGGTCTTGAGATGGGAATAGGAACGATGACAAGGGGAGAGAAGGCCGTGATTTATGTAACGAATCCTTATCTGACTGAATCTGCGTTCCTTCCTGACGTGGAAGGTCTTGAAGAAGTTCATTTTGAAGTGGAACTTGTTCATTTTGTCCAGGTTTGCTCATTCAATGATGCATATTATTTTCTCTGTTACATATCCGCTAAACTTTGTTGTATAGAAACATGTTCAAGAGTTGAGGCAAAGTTTGGCTGGTTTTTGGTTTTTCTCTATCTCTATTATTATGGCTTAGTCTGTCTATCCAGGTCAGGCATTTCATTTTATGAGCTTACAGTTTGTGGAGGTTGTTCTGTAGTTCTCACTTCTCATATCTAGTAGACATCTAGACAATGAATAGGCCCCCTCAGCCCCCCCCCCCCCCCCGCCCCCAAGAAAAAGAGGAGAAAAAAAAACAGTGGGAGAACGAAAAGAAAAACCAGCGGGAGAACAAAATGTTATTTAGAATGTTCGCTTAGCGTTAGGGAGGCTGTCATACTGGTTACAATCCCTTGTTTTCACGGAAGTCTCATGCTTTTAGAGTGAGTTGGGAGGTCGTGTATGTGTATAACAATGGTTTATTTTGAACAGGTCCGCGATGTGCTTGGGGATGGGCGCCTGATTAAACGTCGCATACGTGATGGACGAGGTTCAAATCTAAATGAATACTTGGAATTTGACAATATACCATGTGCAAATGTTATTAATGTTCTTTTATAGTTTTATGTGGTATCCAATGCGTTGAGCTTAGTCTTACTGTCAAATGTTTCACTAGTGGCTGAATGAGGATAATGAAGATCAGAATAGTTGTCACTGCTATTTATGTCAAAGTATCATTTGAGAATTTTCTTGCTAGAGCTCTTGGGGGCTGTGTGGAGCCTGTGGCTGTTGTACATCACAGCTTGGCGGATAGATATGTGCTTGATCATCTGTAGATCAAGTCGTCAATCATTTTTGTCTTGCGTATCTTATTTATGTAAAAATGAGCTGGATTTAGTGCAGTCCATACTCGTTTCATTGTAAATATTTGATTCTTCAGCAAATTTACTTCCTGTTTTGTTTGGAGTTACTTATCCTGCCTTGTTCCCTTGGTTTTTGTTTCTCCCCTCAATAGCCGTGCTTTCCATGTTTTGTACATGAATAGCTCCCCCTTGATATCTTTTCAATGAAATCCGTACTAGATATTCCCTCAGTCCCGAAAAAGTTGTCAAATTTATATATTTTGGAACGTCCCATAATTATATTTTAAATCTTACTAACATTAGGTTTTAAACTTACAATGTACTTCTGAAACCGAATAGGAAATATCACAGCAATTTCCTTCTCAGCAAATTTATATGATATCTGCTTTGGCATGGAAAGTATATTGCATACACAAAGCAGACAAGATTTGTTGCAACTTTGCTGGTTATTTGAGTTGATTAGGGCCTACATTGTTGCATTTTGTGTGTTTCAAATATTCTAATTTGTTGACTGTCTCATGTTGTCCTGATAATTAGGTGAATTTCCTATGGATTGCCCACTTCAAGACAGTCAACTGTGTGTCCATTACAAGGGAAGGCTTCTGGATGACAAGAAGACGGTCTTCTATGATACAAGAGTTGATAATGATGGTCAGCCTCTAGAGTTCAGCTCTGGAGAAGGCCTTGTGAGTTATTGTCCCTGTTAGACATCCAAATGAAAGCAGGAAAAAGGAAATGCATTATATCATATAATCCAGACAGAGTATTATTGTCAGCAAAGCAAAAATCTATGACAAGGACAGCATGAATGTTTTGTTTAGTCTCTTTCTTCTAGCTGTAATATCCTTCCAGCCTTCCAGGCATTGGAGACTGGATAGATTTTTTTGAATATGATAAACCAGAGTCTGGCTGCTTGGCAATAACTACTATATAGCTGAACCCACCGAGTTGAAGAGCTTGTTTTGGATTGTATTGTTTATGGTCGAATTTAGTATACATAACCGATTTGTGTCTGGCCCTCTGCAGTTTTTGTTGGTAGCCATGCTTCTCACAATTAATCGCAAAGCTATAATCTTCCAAGTAATTATGTAGCTGTTTTCTCCTCTCATGATTGTAATCATTGTCTATTAGGGGACCCCTCTGAATTGATCATTATCTTTGCTTCAACAATTCTTGTTTCCTAGGTTTGGGCATATAAATCAAGAGTAAGAGTCCCTCTAGTTTCCTCCCCACCTCATATCATCTTTGTGTAGATGGTCTCGTATAGCTTCAGTTTATTATGAGGAAATTTGTGTGCTTGCATGTATAATCGTCTCTGTCATATTCCTCAATTTTGTAACTTAAATACTCTATTTCTCCATGCTTATATAGGTACCAGAGGGGTTCGAGATGTCTGTCCGTTTAATGTTGCCTGGGGAAATAGCTCTAGTAACTTGTCCTCCTGATTATGCATATGACAAGTTTCCAAGGTTACTTTCTCATCTCATTTCTACTCTGCCTTGGATATATGTGATAGCAACCAACTGAAAGTTATTATTTTGCTTGAAGTAAAACCTCTATTTATTGTCTGTTACTATGTTCTTCTCAGAGTATTGAGTGTCATATCTCATTTTTGGTTTGGTGACTAGGCCAGCTAATGTTCCTGAAGGTGTTTATGTTGAATGGGAAATTGAGCTGCTTGGATTTGAGATGCCGAAGGTACAAAAGTTTCTACCTCTTATTTTTGAAAACTTCAGCTAGATGTAGAATTGTAGATGGTAGTTTTTCTTCGCCACAGACGCCACTGCGTTCCAAGTTGAATAATATAATTGGAAGAGTTCCTTTGTTTGACAAGCTTGACCAAAAAGGCCAGAAGATTGTGTGTCACATAGTGTTTACCGTTGTGAAGTGTGATTGTTAAATGATATAGGCAAAGGGATTGGGTAAGGTTTATTTTGGGTAAATGAAGGGGGTATATCCTCCTGTGGTGCTTTTTCACCTTTTCATTGCTCATCTTCTCTTCATAGTGCTTTGATCTCATCCTTTCTTTGGAGAACTGCTAATTTTTCCTTTTTCTTTCCCCCTTCTTTGAGGCAAGAATGGCCTCTAAGCCTCCTCTTGTGGGCCAGGACATGGTTTGAAAGCCAAGGATATGAGAGGGGAAGGCATAAAGGGTTGCGTTGACCTCAATGCCTCTAGTAAACTAGGTAGGAAATTCACTTGATTCCATTATCCTATGGTATCTTCATTTTCTTGAAATTCCATTTTAGGAGAATTGCTCGTAAAATAAGAGTTACTTAGATGAGCTCATTTGTTTGTAGAGTTTGCTGGAGTCTTGTCCATTTTCTAGTTCTTTTAGGAAGATTTGCATTTGGGCTTGTTGGTGGAGATACTTTTACATTCAGTCACTGAACAACCGTAGATGCTGTTCCTGTTTCTGATTTCTTTTAAATTTCAAACTTTCTCTTATTGTAAAGCTTCTGTTTGGATGCTACTATGAGAAAAGTTGATACCAGTGGATTATTTCCAGGGTCGAGGGCCAAACAAGGCCATGGCACCAGTCAATTGTGTTATGCACAAGAGTTAAGATGGAAGTAGTATTCACCTCTTTTAACTGTGGGCTGTTCAATTATTGTGGATTAAGCTGTTTGCCCATAGAGGGGAGATTTTGGTATGTCGAAGGTGTTGAAGGGACTTAGTTAAGCCCATGCACAGGTGACCTATTGGGTTTGGGAATGATAGGGATAAGCATATTGTATAGAAGATGATATATCCTCCTTTTCTTTGAACTGTTTTATGTGAATAGTTGCCTGGTTGAAACTGGACTAGTGGTTTCAAGGATCAATATG
Organism: Mesembryanthemum crystallinum; assembly: GCA_030267885.1. Lineage (NCBI taxonomy): Eukaryota > Viridiplantae > Streptophyta > Magnoliopsida > Caryophyllales > Aizoaceae > Mesembryanthemum > Mesembryanthemum crystallinum. The sequence goes on along the minus strand of BSSO01001597.1, from coordinate 12,115 downwards.
TTTGATGAGCATTTACTTGGGAACATCCAGTGCTCTTGCTTCCCTTTGGTCAAGCGGCTAGTTCTTTCCACAGTATTAGTGAAGTTGTAAGAAGCAGCCAGACTGGCAGCTGAAGAGGAATCACTCAGGTATCTGGTCAGCTAATCACTCAAAATGGTTATGAACCAATCAAATCAGGACTGGATCACTTGAGTCATTGTCCAGATGGGCTGAAGTCTGAACTGGATAAGATCACCTAAATTTGGACAAAATTGATGTTAATATGTCTGAAGAGTAGCATAGTATTTAGAGCTAATTGTGACACCATCAAGCAATGCAGTGGAGCTGTGCTTCTTCTTCCTTGTAGATTCTTTTACTAATTTCTTGTAAATGAATATAAAATAAGTTAGAAAATCCTGACATCTTAAGCAATCTTGACTTGGCTCCTTAATTGATTGGACCAGCTCCTTCCATCCGTACTAGTTGAACATAATATAATGGACCGGCAAGATTCATTATTCTGATCTGTTCGACATAGTGGAGAGGTTTGGAGGATGAAGGATGTCATCCATGATTACTGATTAGAGAAACACTAAAATTAATGCAAGTATTTCTTGTGTGACCCCTCAAAAAAAAAAAAGGCTTTTCTTCTATGAAAATGTTTACTGCTAGGCTATTGCTTACATAACTAGAGAGCATAAATAAAATAATTATGTATATATTAGGTTGACAGTGCAATATTTATTTCACAGGACTGGGTTGGTTTAGACTTCCGAAGTATTATGGATGAGGCAGAGAAGATCAGAAGCACGGTATAGTATTTTGCAGCTGTTATATCTTATATGTTGTTGACATGAACTCTTTTATGCTCTGTTTTCCAATATAGCCATGGATATCTGGTATGTCACCTTGTCAGTTATTTCAGTCATCATTGAAAGTTTGGAGGTTTATTGTGTGTTATGCAAAAACCTTCTATCAAATACTTGCTGAGAAAGGCCCTTTTTTATATATGTACTAGTAGCAATTTAGCATGTTCGTCATTTGGTGAAGCTTCATTAGGATGTCTTGTTTAGTAAATACCATTATCATGTCTCCATTTCAATGTTCTTGTGCAATGTACATATTCTATTGCCAAATTTACTTGCTTGTGGCGCATCTTCCCTGAGATCCTGATTGTTGTCAAGGGCCATCATATGTGCCATTGTGATTTTTTTATCTCTGTTAAGCTATCCCTGTGACTCGTACATTCGTACTTTCTACTCAGTATTGTGGATTAAATGGTTGAGCTGAATTTTGCATATCTGCCCGAAGAAAATGATATTGAGACATGCATTGTGATATTCTATGCCAGGGTAACAGGCTTTTCAAGGAAGGAAAGTATGAATTAGGAAAGGCCAAGTATGAGAAGGTATGTGCTTTATTCCTTTGCCATATACACCTCTTACATGAAGGTAGTGAGGAGATCTAAGTGAAAAAGTCACCTTCTTGGCTTCTTTGGACTGCCTTTTAATTGTTCACTCCTTATATAGAAGTTGTTTTAAATCCTATAAGTTCCATCCCACACGAAAGCTTATCCTTGTATGACACAATTTCAAACTAAACTCTAAAAAGAGTTCATGGAGTATCATATTAGAAGGCAAAATGACTTTTCTTTTGTACAGTAAAAGAACTTTGAGTATTGGTTACCACATTTGATTTTGCATAAATTGTAAGATAACAATCTGTAATTGTGTATTACCTACAGGTGCTTCGGGAATTTAATCATGTTAATCCACAGGACGATGAAGAAGGGAAAGAGTTCCTGAACGCAAGAGTATGTCTCTTGAAAAATCATATAACAGNAAAAAACAAGATTCTAGTCAATTTACTGATTACTTTTCGGCTGTTTTGATTACCTTCATCTGTGTTGATTTTTAAGAATATGCTGCATCTGAATGTTGCCGCCTGCTATCTGAAAATGGGAGAGTGCCGAAAGTCCATTGAAGCATGTGAAAAGGTATGGTGGGATGTATTCCATTAAGCATGTAAAAAGCTGCATTTGATGGCCTGCTCTCATATCGTTTCTTTGTTCCTTCTATTTTTCCTTTAATTGTAATAATGTTTCTTTTATTGCGCCTTTAATGTGTTCTTATTTGAGCTGCATGCCTGCACATGGCGCACTTTTGAGATATAGTTTTGGTTTTTCTGCTAGTAGAATATTGTGAGGTGTGTACTTCAATGAATAAAATGTTTAATTATATCATTTCCTTTCCCAGCTCCTCAGTTCTGCTGAAAATCATTAACTTCTNTTGCACTGAGTATGTTTATAGAACTAAGGTGTTGCTCATGGTGGAAATGCGGATTGAGATGAATCTATTGATATGCAAAATGAGACTAGATTCTGTAGGAGCTTCTTATACAAAATGTGCAATGGCACCAATAGAGCAAAATGTCTGATATGACTGAGTTGTTTCATCCCTTTGATAAGAAACTACTGGAGAGGGATAACACAATGTTAATCATTTTACATGTAATAATTTGTGTCTGAGAGTGCTGAATGCCTTGCTTCGGTGGCTTTTCCGAGAAATGTGGCTTTGAGTAGAGCTAAGATCTGGCAAAGTCTTCCCATAACAACACCCATTCAGCTGGTTGGCTTTCTATGGTGTCTGTTTTAATGGGGGCTTTTGTGTAACATGTGTCCCATGGCTCACTGTATCTCTTTTCCCCCTATCCACCTGACACCCACAATTTATGGATACAGATAGTATGATTTCATCCAAAGTTGTAATGATAGTTCCGCAATGCCTAATGATACTGACTATGAGTTGGATTATTCTATTCTTCTATTTTGTCACTGTGTGGTCCATTTTCAGTTGCTTATGATATCAGCATGAGCATGTGCGATTTGCATGTTTGTAATTATGGTCATCATCTTGCATACCTACTGCAAGAGTCACCTGGAGTATTCTGGTTTATAAAGTACATCCTTGTTCTTAAAGCCTAAGCTTATGAAGTTCTGCTAGTTTGTAGATTTGTACTCTTGAGACATAGAAAGTTGAGGAATCAAACATATTTGATGCAAGGAAATTTCGTTTGCTGTGAACTTAACTGGCCTTTTGATAATACCATGTAGGTATTAGATGGAAACCCTGTCCATGTTAAAGCTTTGTATCGCCGTGGAATGGCTCACATGGAAGCTGGAGACTTTGAGGACGCGAAAAATGATTTCAATATGGTATTTAAGATTTACCCAATCTCTCCTTTCAGTATCAGAAAATGCACTTGCGGCATTGTTGTCTAAAGTATTTTCGTTGATGATGCCAGATGATAAAAGCCGACAAATCATCCGAACCTGATGCTAAAGCAGCCTTGCAAAAATTGAAGCAAAAGGAACAGGTTAATATTGCTTGTAAAATTTTCCTGGGACACACTATGAATAATCATTAATAATTTCTGATTCCCTTGGCACCTTACGAAACAGGAAGCTGCAAATAAACTTAAGAAGCAATTTAAAGGATTATTTGACAAGCGCCCAGGAGAAATTTCTGAAGTTAGTGCTGAAAATAGAGAAGAAGAGATTACGAGAGAAAACCAAGAGAATTCAATAAAAGCAGAGGCACAGGAAATACTTGAAGCTTCTACTAAACGTGGTGGATTGATCTCTAAGAAGGGTTTGATTTGTTCTATGATATGTTTATTCTGTTTCATACTGTTTCTTGCATACGGTGGCGAGCTGCTCGGACCCTCTACTCTCCCGGACGCTATGCCCATACACGAAAATGATGAATTCTGACGATTTCAGACGCGGGCCCAAAGTTTCTGGACTAGGATAAGGTCGCTCGACAATATGATGGATGGATCCATGACGTGAACGAACTTACCAATGTTGATTATCTAGGGATTTCGATCTCAAGGTCACTGTTGTTGATCTGTTGTCAAAATCTGTTGTATTGTACAGAAGAAATTTTCCCAGATGATGACAGGCAAACAAAAGCCTCATTTGAATGGGATGGTGATGCATTTTGTAACCTTTTTTTTTTTTTTTTTTTTTGGGTGTGTCACAATACATAACCCACTAACTTCATCCTATAGGTTATTTCCTCCTTTGTGAGCTAACTTTTTTATATAAATGAGATTGTCAGATAGAGATTAAGCTAAAAAACAATCAGTTTCTAAGTTTGCAATTTGCATTAGATGCTGAACTCCCCATATAATACTTACACTAGTTTCAAAAGAATTGCAAGAAACAAAATATCCTTCAAAATGATAACTAAATCTTCGAAAAAAAAACTAGTAATATATATAGCAGAAACTTGAGCATGGAACTTTGAGACTTGATTATAGTATATTTTTGGTGACCAGCTAGCCAAAATGCTACTATTGTATTTAAGATTGGACCCTAGCAAATTGGTATTTCTTTAACATTTGTGGTGACATTGGTATCTAATATGTGTACGTATGTTTTAGGTATGGTATGAAAACTCACACTCAACATTTATGGAGAAATTCGACGCGTTTATTTTGTTTTCGATATCACATATGTCACCAACAAGAACAACAAGGTGTTTAAACACAAAAATATTTTAGATCAAAATATAAATAAATACCAACTCATTATATAGGCCCTTTTTTTTAATATTTTCTTTGTTCAAGGTATATGAACTGAGTTGAATGGACGTTGAATAAATTGCATATATGACAAAAAATAAGTTGTAGAACTGAATTGCACTGATGCAGAATGGGTAAATTGAATTGAACACACCCTAAAAATCATCTTTCTTACTTAAATTATCCTTGTTATTTTTGTTATTCTCTACCACGTTTTTTTTTTTTGTTTTACTATTTTGTTCAAAAATACAATTAAGATAGTTGTAGAGAATCAATGAGAGTAGTTACATGCTACTAGGATATATCCTTGTTTGCTTTAAACCATACATAAAACAATCTTAACGTATAATCTGAAATTTTATAATTGCAAGCTTCCAATTTTCACTAAAGAGGCAGTTAATAACCGCCCAATTAGAAATAGACAACTAACCATATCTTAGCCACTGGGCTTTGAATTTGATTTAGCTAAACCGCCGTGTTTTCTTCACAACCCTTTTGATTGATTAAACCTCCGTGTTTTTGTCTTCTTAATTTTTAAAATGTAATTGTGGCTACGTAGCGTAAGCCCTAGTGATTTTCCTTTGTGTAGGTCAACTAGTTGCTTGCCGACCTGTAATCTGTTGTAGGTTCCCGTCAAACAGGTCGGACAGGTCGGATTAGGGTTTATATTTGGTTATTTTCATTTTTCATATATATATTGGGTCATTTCAAGTTTAGGTTGATAATTATTACTCGACCTATCAGATTTGACCCACTATTTATCACTTATTTAAGTTTGATAACTTTCAAAACTTCAACTCGAATTCCGTATTCAAGATCAAATCTTTTCGAATCGAATTTCCAATCGAGTCAAATTTTGACAGACTTACTTAATTTCTCGACGTGTTTTTGTTAAACCCTTTTGATTAATGAAACCGCAGTTTTTTTTTTCTTTTTTAAAATTCGAATGCAGCTACGTAGCCTTCTGTGTGTGTCTTTCTTTTGTAATACTATATAGGTCAACAAGTTGCATGCCGACCTGTGCTGTACATACATACATAAGTTCCTTTCTATCATGACTTTTATTAATGCAACCCCCAACAAATCTCCAAGTCCCACTCAAAACCTCGTCATTTAATTTGCTTGCAATTTTAATTTCTATGAGAAGTTGATAATTACTTATTAGTTTCAGCTGCCGTATTGAAATTCTTGACATATATAAAAACCCACATAATAATATAATCAAATTCGTGTGAGAACACAAAATAATCAATTATCTTCCCATTTGTTTTTAATAGTGATCGCTCAATTTTGGATTTTTTTTTAAAAAACCCACAAAATTAAATATACTCACATTCGTGTGAGAACACATAATAATCATTACATAACAAAATACTAACAAAAGTCAACATATTCGGTCACTGGGGTCATAGTGATCATTAGAGGTGGGTCTTTACGAAAATTTAAAAATGGGTAGCCTACTTAATTTTACGGCATTAGTTAAATTTCTTTTTTTAGTTTTTACGGCATAATAAATAAATTAATTTAAACCACAAATAAAGTCAATTTTTGGACAATAAGTTTAAAAGTTGAGGGAAAAAGTTCTTGCACTTTTTTTCTTACTTTTCTTCAACTGTACCACCTAATTCTAACACTTTTTAATATAAAATGAAGATGAGGGCAATAATAACTTATAATAGAATATGAATTCATTCAATTTTCTAGTTAGTTGCTAGGAATTTCATTTTAGTGGGTCATCTTTTGATTAGGGGCAATTAAGCATCAATAATCTATATATGGGGTATAAAGTGTTAATGTCATTTGTTAGCTTCTAACTAGGTAGATGACCAGAATAAGGAAGACATTAAGTATGTGTTATGATGTGTCCTTTGCTTGCAAGTCTTAATCTCATTGCAATTTAGATTTGCAACACGAACCTTACACGATGAAGGAAAAAAAAAAAATCAATTTAGTGGATAGCTATGATGATATAATTTTGTATTAATCATTCTATCTAATAAGAATTCTTTGGAATTATAAAATATTTATTGTCTTTAAAAGTATCATCATGTTATTGATTTAAATTATGGAGTATTTAACATGAAACACTATAAGAAATCTGTCTATTTACGATGTTATGTTGTCCGTCGTTATTCGGTTTTAATTATTAGTTATATGTTTTAGGAAATAATGGAACTATTTGTTTGATTAGGAATGAAAGAAGGGGTTGTTAGCATGATCATCATTGCCCATGATATGGGAGGGAATGCAAATTGAATTAAGCAAATCCATACATATGCAACACAATGGAAAGAGGAGACATGACACATATACATTATAATGGATATTACAATATCATATATAAACATTACACATGCACATTGCATAAACACTTATCCTTTTTTATATAAGTAGGAGAAATGTGATTGCGGAGGACCAACCATAATTTAGGTTTAAGATTTTGATGTGTTTTACAAAAATTTCATATTCATTGCCTGGTCTACTACATTGATAAAGAAGTTTATTATATTATTATTTTATATGAACCAAGCCATACCCTCTTTTAAACCGCTCACATGTTTACATAGTATCGAAATGAATGATACACCAAAAGTTTTTATTTTTAAGACTGGTATTATCTAAACGTATATTATTACTTCTTTAATCATTTAATTTGTAGCATGCTTTGCATGAAACTTGAAAGATGTTATTGCTAGAAATAAAAAGTACATATGCTAAATTTTGAACCTGAAAATATTACTACTAGTTTATATTTACATAATTAAATTAACTCCTAGAAGAAAAGGGTAAATTGTTGATATGAATTGGACCGTTGAAGTTGGTGACAGCAATATGATTCTCTGTTGTTAATGTCAAGAAAAGGGTGTTGGCCTTATCGAGTACTTGTTGGACTTATATGTAGGAGTACATTTTATTTTCTAACTGCTGTTTTATTTTGTTCACCAGTCTTGTCACCCAAACAAGGACTAATTTGCAACGTAACGTCCTTATTTTAAGAAATCTGACAAATGAAAGGATTAAATTAGATAATGACACCCTTAATAGGCCCCACTTAAGCATCTGGGCCATGGTTTTGTGTGAAATATAATGGCTGAAATGTCAAATGAGTATTAAAAAAATACCCATATTATCACATTGGTATTTAAAAAAACTCCGGCGACATTAACGTATTTAAAATGGCCGATTTGCGCACTTTAGTCTAAAAACTGGAATTCCGGCGAGAATTTCCGACGATGTGTACTTTTTAAATATGTTTTTCCTATTTTCTTTAATTTTCTCCGTCATAAAATAGTTTCAAAAGGTTATTAAAATGAAGGGAGTAAATAATTCGGGATTTAATAAGAGAAATAATTATTTTAAACAAATATTCGCCAGAGATTTTCACTAGAATTTCACTTTTAATACTCAAATGCGCAAATCTGTCATTTTAAATACCCTATCGTCGCCGAAGTATTTTTAAATACCAATATGACAATAAGGGTATTTTTTAAATACCCATTTGGCCTTTTAGCCGAAATATAATCAACATGAAATGAAATTTTTTGGCACTTTGTATTTTTTGGGTAATAAAATGATAGTTGGAAAGTATCATAATTGAATAGATTATCATATTTATATAGTTGTATTAATTAAGCTAATTTATATAGTAATTTATATAGTAGTAGTGCATATTAGTGGCATATGTAGAGTAAATAATCTTAAAATTAATGCAAAGACTATATAGGGAATTGGAGTTTATTATCTGAATACATTTTGGGTTTGGTAGATTATGTAAGTTTAGCATTATATGTTTTTGTTTAGCCGTAAGAGAAACAAGTTGCATAAGGTTTCATCTAGCGAAGGGACGTAAAAATTAATTATTATTATTATTGATTTGGTGTGAATTGGAGAAGGCAAAATGCTAATATAGACAAACTTGGAGCCCAAATATTTGATAATGAGCTAAATTGAGTAACGTCAATGAAAAGAGATAGAAGATATATTTATAAGTAATTGTTAGGGTGCCATTCCTTGGTGTAAAAGAGCAATAGGAAGATTAGCTTGTATCCTATTAACTTTTATACTTCATAAATTTGAGTGATACTTGTTTTTCAAATTTTAAGCTAGTATGCAAGTTGAAGAAACAACCAAATTGGTATCGAGTCCCTTCATGGACACAAAAAGGCATTATTTTGGCAAAACTAGTTGTGAAGTTAACTACGAACTTAAGTTGATGGCGGCTCCACTAGCTAAAAGTTGTTATAGAGTTTTATATTAGTTGAAAGGTAAGTAATCGTTTGGCAGTTGATTGAAAAGAAATCAACTACTTTAAATGATTAGTTGCAATAACACTATGTAGAAATCTAACTTGCAAAAATGAAGAATAATTAACGTAGTAGAAAACAAAATTAGGAAACAACCACGGGAGAATTCTAGATTAATAAAATCCTCACTCAAATCCACACAATGCAACCTCCCTAAACCGTGTTTACAATAGACAAGGAACTCTTATGTTCACTCTATGAGCAAACATTAACAAGTTTCTCAAGTCTCTCTATTAAAAACATTCACATATCTGCATGATCATATAACCTCTTCATAACATCCACCTTTATTTTCAACCTTATGCAACTAATCCTTAAAACTACCAACTGAACTCCAATATCCAATCCATATCAGGCTTGTGAGGTCCAACATAATGTGATTCTTTATGATACGAGTAGTCCATATTAATAACGTCAATAATATTAAAAATTTCCAAGTAAAAGTAAAAAAAAAAAAAAAAAAAACTAACTAGTTAATTTAATTAGTGAGATAAGTAAGTAAAAACATTTGACTGGCACAAAGCAAGAGCCCAAATCTCCGCGGCAAATCCCCATAAACGGACCCGACATTCACGTCGCGTCCCGAAACGGTCGAGTGAGTCTCCTCCTCTGATCTTCACTCATTTTCTCTCTCCTCCACATCATCCCCACTCGTTCGTCATTCATCGTCCGTCCCCACCACCACCACCACGGCACCACCCACTCTCTCTCTCTCTCTCTCTCTCTCTCTCTTTATTTCTCTCCTTCTATAAAACTCCCACACCCCTCATCACTTCCCATTTCTCAACCCCCCTCTTTCTCTCTCTCTCTCTCTCTCTCTAACATCACCAATTCACATGCTCTGTCTCTTCTTATCTTCTCCAACAACTCTACCATGGCTTCCCTTCTCCAGTTTCTCTCTTTCTCTCTCCTCCTCCTCTTCGCCCCCGCTCTCGCAGGTCCGTAACAATAATATTGTGCATTCATTCATATTCATTCTTACTTTTTTTTTTTTGTCTTCATCATCATCATCTTAATTCGTGTTTTTGATCCTTATAAGCTTATAGGAGTAATTGATTTCTCACCTTATTTGTTATCTTACCACCATAGTTGAGGTTCCAACTTCCAAGATTTCACATACTAGTTGATAAATGGGTTTTACCAACTCATGTTCATTTCACAATATTGTCTTTAATTGGAATTTCTTCAGTTTTGAACTCTATCTTTTATGTAATTTGAATTATTAGTATACTGAAATTATTGATTTGCTAGTGTTGAGGGTACTGATCTTGAGTAATTTATTCATTCTTATTAACTAATAATGTGACTACTTACCCACTTCCTCTTGATTCTTCTTATTTGTTCTTTAGCTCCTTAATATTTCACCTTTGTTATATTGCATACAGTATTTCTCTTATGAAATTAGTCACTACATTAATATAACGTGATTATGATTTATGTGACAGTGACATAATACCAATTAGTTTACACATAGCTTTGACAGATTTTTGCTTTGATAATTTGCCAAATTGTATTTCATCCCATCTCTGAATTTTCTCTGTATCACTCTTTTAAGTCTAATTTCAACTAATTGCAATAGAGCAGGGCTTGTTTGGACCAATTCCAAAGGGGTGACTATTATGCATCTTAGGGGTGACTTTTATGCATTACAGGGGCGATTCTTGATTAAATTTTTTCCTCTCTCTTTTTGCAGAAACAGGAAAGATTGGCATAAACTACGGGAGAATAGCCAACAACCTCCCAGCCCCAACCAAAGTCGTCCAACTCCTCAAAACCCAAGGCCTCACCCGTGCCAAGCTCTACGACACCGACTCCACCGTCCTCACCGCCTTCTCCGGCTCCGGAATCTCCCTCACTGTCGCCCTCCCCAACGAAAACCTCTCCTCCGCAGCCGCCTCCCAGTCCTTCACGGACTCCTGGGTCTCCACCAACATCCTCCCCCACCACCCCTCCTCCAACATCTCCGCCATCGCAGTCGGAAACGAGGTCAACACCGACGCCAAACTCACCTCCTACCTCGCTCCCGCCATGACCAACGTCTTTAACTCGCTCAAAAAACACTCCCTAGACCAAACCATCAAGGTTTCCTCCCCCATTGCTCTCTCTGCGTTGAGCAGTTCTTACCCGCCATCTTCGGGCTCGTTTAAACAGGAGCTTGTTGGGCCTATGATTAAGCCCATGTTAGATTTCTTGCAGAAAACGTCGTCGTATTTGATGGTGAATGCTTACCCGTTTTTTGCGTATATGGATAATGCGGATAAAATCTCGCTTGATTATGCCCTTTTTAGGCCCAATTCGGGTAATGTGGATTCGGGTAATGGGCTCAAATATGAGAGCCTTTTTGAGGCCCAATTAGATGCTGTTTACGCTGCCATGTCAGCACTCAAATACGACGACGTTAAGGTGGTGGTGAGTGAGACAGGGTGGCCTTCTAAGGGTGATGAGAATGAGGTGGGGGCCAGTGAGCCCAATGCGGCGGCCTATAATGGGAATTTGGTGAGACGGGTGCTGACTGGACGTGGGACCCCCTTGAGGCCCAATGACACGTTGGATGTTTACTTGTTTGCTTTGTTTAATGAGGAGGGTAAGCCCGGGCCCACTAGTGAGAGGAATTATGGGCTTTTTTACCCCAATGAGGAGAAGGTGTACTCCATTCCCCTCACGGCGGCGCAGGCGGCGGCGAGTCCGGTGGCGGTGGCTCCGGCGGCGGCCGAGGTTTCGCCGGTGGCGGGAGCGGTGGCTCCAGCCGCGGCGAATAATGGGAGCAAGGTGGATGTGGGCCAGACTTGGTGTGTGGCGAATGAGCAGGCGGCGGCGGAGAAGTTGCAGGCGGGGCTTGATTATGCTTGTGGTCAAGGAGGGGCGGATTGCCGTCCAATCCAGTCCGGTGCCACATGTTATGATCCAAACTCGGTTGCGGCGCATGCATCATACGCGTTCAATAGTTATTATCAGAAGAAGGCACGTGCTTCTGGCACGTGTGATTTTGGTGGGGCTGCTCACGTGGTTACCCAAGCTCCTAGTAAGTTTATACTCCTTATTTTCCTAATTAATCAACAACTTTTTAACTAGCCTTTGATATAAATTACTCCCTCCGTTTCAATATAATGTTAATGGTTTGACTTACGCGGTCTCCAAGGCAACACTTCGACCACAAATAATTGCAATTATATAAATCCTAAAACTTATAAAAAGATGATAAATTGATACTACTATTTAAGATGAATCCAAAAATTATATTTTTA
>BSSO01001596.1:0-22747 GCA_030267885.1 Mesembryanthemum crystallinum | reverse complement strand
TTCCATTACCCCCCTAATTTTCCCCCCCAATCCAAGCGGGACCTAGATATTAAATATTTTATGGGATACAAATTAATTAAAATCCAGTAGCTACTAGCTAGTATATATTATAGTACTCCATATCCCATAATAAGTCTACCTATATTGTACTATGAAGTAAGATATGAGGCAGGCATCAGAAGGCAATAATAGAAATATGATTATACCTCTTTGAATCAATAATAGTGAAGTAACAGAGCATGATGATCCAAGAATTCATAATTATTACTACTACCAAATATAATCAGTGATTCACCTGGCCTGATTCCTCCACGATTATAGCAGCAACCTTCTCACTGAAAAATTTAAATAAAAAATAAAGATACACATAATAAATAAATACAGTATGTAAAAAAAAAAGAGAGAGAGAGAGAGAGTATAAAAGAAGTTCTTGAAAAAAAAACAGCTATTGGAAGAGCTTTTTGCTTCATGAATCCGATATAATATGAACATGATCAAATATAATGAAATAGAAGAAATCACGAATTCAAATATAATTTCACTCTATTCATTTTAATTATATCAAATATTAATAAAGTATAGGAATATCACTACCAGCATTTGGATTATCTACGGAAACTTAAATACAACAATAATAAAAGCCTGTCGTAATTAATCATTTGCAACGGGTAACGCCATTATTGACATTTGCGACATAAAATACCTTTAGAATCATCATCGTAAGGTACAACGACGATGATAGATATTCTTTTATTAAGACAGAAAATGCGGTTGTAATTGATCTTTCGCGATGAAAAATACCGTCACAAAAGATGCATTATCTTTTAGTAATGACAAGATGAATACGAGATTATTGTAAACCCAAAAAATGAATTCAGGCAGCAGGCTAAGAGATTACTCCATATATTGTTCACGGTCCAGCCATACGTCAGCCAAGGCAACATTTATTAAAAAAAAAAAAAAAAATACTCGTATACATTATCTAAACCTTTGGCATAAATAATGATTTATGGTTTAATTGGTGATCATAAAATTATCATATGATTGCGTATTTGCTCGCACGACCCAAATAAAATAATGCCCATTTGCCAATCTGTAAACATGACCCACTAGCCCTTTAACTTAATTTGTTTTCTTCAAAAAAAAAATAAAAAAAATAAAAAAATATTAAAGCCCCTCTTTTCTTATATCCCCACCATCTCCATGATCTCCCCACCCTCAACACTAATCAACTCATACTATAAATCTCTCTCTCTCATCCCCATCATTTATTTCTGTATTTTCTGCAAAAATCCTTCCCCCTTTTTTTTTGGGTAACTTATTTATTAAGCACCAGATTTTTGTGTATTCATTACTATTGCCAAGCTACTTAGCTTAGATACTTCAATTTTGTTTTTTTTTTTTTTGTTTTTTTTTTTTTTTTTTTTTGGGATTTCTTGGTGATCAGCCATATGGTTATGAGCAATAGATATCGGACCGGTTCGTCGTCGTTTGTTATCGATCAAGACGACCCACAAAGCTCGTCGGAGAATGGACCCGATTCGCCACTCTCCGGTGACGACTCCCGCGCCACCACCGCTCCTTCGCTTAAGAAAAGGTTTGTCAATTCATATATACTTGATTCATTTTGTGATCTAGTTCGACTAGCTGATACTAAAGTATTATTATCAGCTTGATTTTATTTAATTATTAGTTGGTTTTTCCATTGACGAAGTTAGAAACTATGCTATTTTGGTAAAAACAGCAGGAGGAGCATCCAGAAGAGAGTGGTATCAGTACCAATAGGAGATGTAGATGGAGGATCAAGAACCAAAGGCGAAGCATATCCACCGTCGGATTCGTGGGCTTGGAGAAAATACGGCCAGAAACCAATCAAGGGCTCACCTTACCCCAGGTGAGTGATGTACTGGATCATTTTTTTTTTTTTTTTTCTCTTTCTCTCTCATCTCTGAACTGCTCCGGCGGAGATATTGTTGCCTCAGAAGTAGGAATGGCGCATTTTAGTGTAGAGGCGGCTGTGCTAACATACGCCACCAAATGTAGGAGTAGTTGGGATACCAATCATAGGAGTGCCTACGCATTACTAATGTGCGTGGATTGCACGCTCCGGCTTCTACGGAGACGGCAATTTTTTATTTTTTTATTGAGAATTTTAAATTTGTTTTTATCCCAAAACAAATTTAAAATTTCGCGAATTATCTTTCATTGTTTTCCTTTACAATGACATCTTACGTTTGTAAACAGTTTCTAAAATCAACGAATTTAACAATTTGAAATTAGGTAATTATGTTTACAATGTCATATAATAATAAAAAGTTTTTTCTTCGAAGTTTTATAAATAAAAGGCACAAATAATGATATAACAAATATTAATACATTGGGGTAATCAGAATCTAATGTCACCATTTGATGTTGTTTATAAGGTGTACTTAGTGAAGAATAGTCATAGGTGACATAATTGTTGATGCGGTCAATTTTATTTAGTTCTTTCTTACACTTCATTCTCAATGTCAATTCTTCTCTTCAAATGTCCTCATATTACAATGTATATATCTTATATTTCGTGTGAATTTCAAATTATCTCATTACAAAAGTTTGAGTATATATACATAGGTATTATATGCACTAGAATTGTATTTATAAATGAAAACCAATACAATACAGTAATAAGCATGTTCCTCCGATACATATTCGCAAATTAAATTTTACTTCTATAAAAATGTTTTGAAATATTTTCTTTCAGATCATTAATTAGTACTCTCATTCATCTAACAATATTTTATTTAGATTGTCAGCGTAAACTTACTATTTAAGAAGTGTACTTTTCCAAGAACTATTTGTTTGACAATAGTATATATTTCTACATAATTACCTTTCAAAATCTTTACAGATAACGAGATTGTCCAGGTCCTATACTAGTATACTTTTATAAGTGGGATAGCTTGAGAAATATGAGAAATTTTGCAAGCTTGTTGTCTATATTGTTTAGCTACAAAAGAGACATAAAACTAATAAATGAACACTCAACTTCAAGATTAGGGGAAATTGCTTGATACTATATGGGTAGTTTCCAAAAATAGTTATCGCCTCAAATCTTATTTAGTAGCTAAGAAAAAAAAAAGAATAAGCTGTAGATTTCAAGCGATAGCTTTTACTCAGAAGTTAGCTTTGGTGCAAAACATAGCATTGGTGGTGGTCTTGGCCAAAAGTTTCTCTATATGGTTAGAATTATCCAAAAGCTTGTAACATTGAATATATTCCACAAAGACTAAGAACATCACTGAAAATGGATTACAAGCAAACTTTAGGAGAGAGAGCAATCTTTGCCCAATAAGGACCTCTTGTCCTAAAAGGCAGGAAATATAACAACACAAGTACTCAACAACTCGTATGAACACGCGCTTTCCTAAAAGTTCTCTCAAATGTAGAATAATACTCCATTTGGCTCTACCACAAAACCATACAAAAACAATGTGTGATTGGTTTGTTTCACGTAAGCACTAACACGTCTTTTCATTTTCAACCCTACTACCAATTATTTAATACACAAAATATCATTAGACGGATTATAAAATTAGTATCAATTACCATATAAATTGGTACTGATAATTTAAAAATCAGTATCACTTTTTTCTCCTCCAACATCACTTAAATGCTAAATTTTGCATACACAATATAACTTTCTATTTATTCAGTGCTCGCCTAATATATAAGTCTGCCGGATAGAAGATGGACTAATTATAATATTTTGCTTGAATGCTTTATTGTTACTCTATTCATATGGTTTTTGTCTTCATTTGTGAGTGTTAATATTCTTATTCCTTTTTCTTTCTTCAGGGGATATTATCGATGTAGTAGCTCCAAAGGATGCCCCGCTAGAAAACAAGTAGAGAGGAGCCGCATGGACCCCACCATGCTCATCATTACCTACGCTTGTGAACACAATCACCCCTTGCCCACCTCCAAGCACCACCACCACCACCACCATAACAACCACCACACCACCACCAACGTCGCCCCCTCCGACGCCACTGCGCCGACCCCCTCGCCCGCCACGACAACCGTTTCCAATGATGCCCCATCTGATGACCGCTCCATTGATGACGCCGAGGCGGCTGATGATGATCACGCGCCGTCGTCTCCACTAGTTCCCATCAATCCCTTTGGTGAACCGCCCCAACTCGAGTTTGTTGGGGACGCGCTGGTGCTAGGCAATTTGGGGGTGGAGTACAGCTGGATATCCGACGTGTCATTCAACACGCCGTCATTTGTGGGGCCCACATTTGTGGATGCTGAGGTGGCGACATTTCCTATGAGGGAGGAGGATGAGTCGTTGTTTGGTGACTTGGATGAGCTTCCGGAATGTTCCACGGTGTTCAGACGAAGCCGAGGAAGCATTGAAAGGTGCAGTGCCGCCACTCCTCTGTGTGGAGGCACCGGATAAGGATTCACGTACTTTTGATTACTTTGTACTACTCCCTCCACACCAACACAATCATCATACTTTTAATTTCTAACTTTTGTAAAGAAATTGTCTTAATTTTTTTAATAAATTTAAAAGCAGAAAAGAATGCGAATGATTATGAAATGGAGGGAGTAGTATTTTCCTTTTCATTTCTTTTTTTCGGTTTTGTGGTAAGCCGTTAGTTGTTATAGATAATGGATATAGAAGTTGTCTTTGCCATAAGCCAACACCTAAAGAATACACAATTCAAGATCATTTTTTCGTTTTTTTCGGATTCTTTTTATATACTATACATATCGAGTATTATTCAATTTGTTTCTCAATTAATGGTGGAAAATCATCATAGATAAAATCTTATTTTGAGAATCAATTCATTATTTCATTTCAAGAATGTTGCTAGTTGCTACTTGTAGTAGCCTTTATTTGTTCATAAACAGAAATTGCTTGTATTTAGATACTCCTCCGTCCTTGAATAAACTTTCCCGTTTCCTCTTTGGTACGTCCATAAATAAACTTTCTCCTCCCTTTTTTGGCCTTAAATTGTCACAAATTTTACAAAAATAATTCTCCTTATATTTATTCCCACTTTAAAAAATGTGAACAGGAAGGAGTAGAGAGTAATTTTACCTCATCGTTAGTATGTGTGTATAAAGCAACTGAAAAGATTATTTAAGGACGGAGGGAGTATAATACAATGATTAGACATTTTGTTGGTTCATATCAGATCCAATCCATATACCAACACAACAAAAATATCATAGTTTCCATCAATGTAATGAAACTTTGGTAGGAATGTCAAAAGCATATACCGTACCAAACAACTACGCCATTTGACCAATTGAGGAAGTATTTAATTGCACAATTCACGTTTTGAGCGGTACCTTTGAAATAGCTACAAACGAGACCCCAACTACTGTACTTGTCTAACCCACTAATTATATCATAATATTGTCTAATCATTTGGTTCTTAATACTACTATTATTATGCTTAAAAGATTCCCACAACAAATAATTGGCTCATTTTATTATTATCTAGAAAGAGAGGACATCAAATAATTGCATAAAGTTGGATCTTCATTGTTTAGTCTCTACTCATCAAAACATTTCATCAAACTAGAGGACAAACAACCAACATTATTGCAAAAAAACCAACACTAACTTTAGGAGGGGGATCATATTTGCATGGCTTCAATGTAATTCACATGTCAAATTACAAATATCCATGGAAGAGTATACATCCTATTTGTGGTAGTAAATCTAGTAATCCAAAAATGTTTCTCCTATGCAAAGACAAGACTTGGCTCATCTCGTAGTTTTTCCATCAAATTCAATACGTCAAGTTCAGTTCAATTCTGCAATTACTTTTTTTTTTCATGAAGTACTATTCATTCAGTTTAGGTTGGTTCAATTCTGCATATTCAATTAAATCAACTCGATTTTTGTTTATCTCTTGAACCCCTCACTAGCCCAATCACATACGTGCTAAGAAGATGCTCACTGAATTGTACAGTACATTTTGTCATTTCTGTTTACGCTTATCAAAAACTTAAAAACCAAGCTAAACTTCGATTTTTGGCAAAGAAATCAATGTTGCGTCGCAAATTCAAATTGTTTTCCATCTGCATACCAAGCAAAAAGAAGGCAGAGTAAAGCAATAAGCAACATTCAAATTACATTGCGGGAGAATCCATCTTATATTTGTAAGAAATCACAACATAACAAAAATTAATCTTTCCAAATCCATGCAAACAAAAAAGAAGGCAAATAAAAGCAAGATGCGTGAACATTCGAGGAAGAATCCATCTTATATCTCTATCAAATCATAACAAAACAACATTCGTCTATTCAAATCCATGCAACCAAAAAAAAAACAAAGAACTTCCCAAACCACTTGTGATTACCTAAATCAGTAAATCTAGAACATTAGTAATATATAGACATTTTGGGACAAATCTCTACCTTTCTTCTTTGGNTGGGGGAGGAGAGAGATTGTTACCAGATGAACTTACCCTAGTTCGAAGTGCATACCTCCTTCCGCAGCGTTTGGAACTTAAAAAAACCATGAGCAAAAGAAGATAATTTCGGAACTGACTTTGCTAAAAATAAGAACCTAGTTTGAGCAGCAACCTATCTTCTTCCAAGCGGAGCCTTCATTTTTTATGTTTATACTCTCTCCCTGAGATGGAACGACCGAGGCAGAAGCATCACCAGCCTCAACCGCTTTCTTGCTCACAATACGATGAATCTGAGCAAGAACTTCGGTGAAAGCTTGCTCCACATTGGTTGCCTCCAGAGCAGAAGTCTCCATGAAGACCAGCCCCTCTTGCTCAGCGAAAGCCCTTCCTTCCTCGGTTGACACAGCCACAAGATGTCGGAGATCTGACTTGTTTCCAATGAGCATGACAACAACATTGGGGTCAGTGTGCTCCCTCAGCTCTCTCAGCCACCTTGCAGCATTCTCAAATGTCGCTTTCCGGGTGACATCATACACGAGCAGAGCGCCAACAGCTCCACGATAGTAGGCACTAGTTATGGCACGGTACCTATTTCAAACCACACGACAATAAACTTATGAAGGGATTATATATACTAAAATGTCAGCATAAAGAGAAAACCCAACATGGCAAGGAAGACATGATTTGGGTCTGGGACAGAGTTCAAAACATATACGCATGCCAACATAATCAGCTAACAGGTGAAGCCCGTTTCTGGGTAAATCCCAAGTAGAATAATTAGCAGCCTCAGGATATCGTTCTTGACCCCAAGGGTAATGATGATAGTTTTGATAAGGTAGTGGCAGAGATTTGATTAGAGCAGAAAATTTAAATTGCAACTGCTGTACAGTCTGAAGAACATTTAAGCAAGCGACCCTGGATATAGACTTGAATCTTAATAAAGAGTGCAGATAGTTATCCTACATTCATGGGATCCACACCAAGCTAGCTCCATGTATGTAAATGCTTTAAATCTGGTTGAATGGAAGATATCAGCTAGACCAGATCCTAAGGTTCTTAGAGGTTATACCAAGACTTAAAATCAAAACCCAGCTTCATTGTGCTATGTGCCTTCCTTTTCACAGCAAGATAAATCAAAATAAATAAACTCTGGTTGAACGACCAAGTATTGTCAATACGCCCCCATGACGAAGTGAAAAATAGTCCAGCATTCTATGACATTTTTTTGCTCAATTAGAAGTTATCTTCAACAACACACTAAGCCTTCTGGAAGTGGCTGCACGGCATCATGCTAACTCAATCCTGCAATCTGAGTTTTTCATTCCCCAGCATTGTTCAGAAAAATCAAACACTGCAGAAGTTCCAAACTAATATGGAAAGCACCAGATAGTACTCAAAATCTTTCTTATCTTTAGTCATCACTCATCAACTACACTAGTCCAACATAAAAATTGCTTCAAACACTGTAATTTAGAATGCAGAATTTATCACCAAGATACAAGAGCAAGCTTGAATCTTGATTCATACATTTAAGGTTTTCACCACTTCCTGGAGGCTAGCAAAAACTCTTGAAGTGTTACCTCATTAAAATACTACAACTCAAGCATGTAGCTCACTCTTCACGCCATAGACCTGCACTAATTATAACAGTGATCACAGAACACAGAGGATTCTCCAAAAACTTCTATCGAAAGCATAGTTCTCTCCCTTTGAAACCATGTCTAAGATACTCTCCACACAAATGCACAGGACCCACATTATTTGTTGAGGAAGTAA
The DNA here is from genome assembly GCA_030267885.1 of Mesembryanthemum crystallinum. NCBI lineage: Eukaryota > Viridiplantae > Streptophyta > Magnoliopsida > Caryophyllales > Aizoaceae > Mesembryanthemum > Mesembryanthemum crystallinum. Next base: position 14,551 of record BSSO01001596.1, on the reverse strand, counting down.
ATCAAAAGTATCCTAAAAGAAAGGAAAAGAAGAAATCACTGAGATAAGCAGCAAATTGCATTGAAACAGTGCCTGTATAGCTGATTGGAGAATCAACCAGCAATTTCGAAAAACAAAGCCAACACAGTATCCAGATTCCAGCCTATTATCTTCAAACTGGCTATGTAGAACGTACCTTATTTATGGGTAAGTAGTCTCAAACATGCAACAAATAGGATTTATTTTTTAGGGGAGGGGTCTAGTAGGCTCACTCCCTAGTTCTACTTGCAATTCTAGTTGTGCACTGTAGAATTAGCTACAAGTCATGGGCCACAGATGGGGCTCAACGAGCACTTCCATATTGACAAAACAAAATTGTCTATGCACATACTGGCAGGGAGCATTACCACCTAGTTGTACTCATTACAAAACCACCAACAATGACCTATTCTGATCCCACCTCTGCTGAGTTTTGGAGAGGTCAAAGTTTTGTCTAGTAAGAAAATTGCAATGGACATGGTTCCCTTCACCTATCTCAATAGTCAAGCCATTGCCACCACCATTTTTGGCTTCATCAAGCTATTGTATGCCTACAGATTTAATCAATTGGACGTGCAAGCACATAAGTTTGTACCAGCAACTACTTTTTGTGACTAGTGTCAATAAGGACCAGGTTTCATGGTAGAAATCGCAGTATCGGTCACGATCGGGGTAACAGTCGGGACATTGCGGAAACGAACTGATATGGGTTTTCCGTTACGTGGTCATCTCGGGGCGAATTTTGGTATTGGCCAAATCGGTTGTATCGTCCATTTATCGGTTGTATTGGCCAATTATCGGCTTTTATCAACCATATCGGCCATGTAAAGATCGTATCGGCCATGTAACAGCCTTTTCAAATACCCCTTGATGTATGGTATGTAGTGTATCGGCAACCTCAAAAACCGATACGTAATGGCCGATACGTCGCGTATTGGCTGATATTTGAGCAATGTTTCCAAAAACATAACACCTATTCTGAGTTGGTTTGGCAAAACAGCTTTTGTTAGGCAAGAAGGATACAGAAAGCACCCATAACTTTGACGCAAAAATTGTGCAATGAGCATCATTTGACCAATACTTTGCAAAAGTACATTCGCATGTCTTTCACCGCCTGCTATACCCTTGGAATTGACTGAAAAGGGGCACTAAACGCCAAATCAAAATAACAAATACATGTGACTAATGTCGGGATTAAAAGTAAAGCCCATCTATCATTCAACATACATCCTTGAATCTTATTCTATGTCATGTCTCTCTTCCCACAGAGTATGGAAGAGCACCCTTAAACTATCAGAACACGGAAAATGATTGAATTATAGGTTGATGAATTTTACAGAAAAAATATGAAATTATGCTGAATAAGGTGTAATACACGTGGATTTAGGTGGGGTTTTTTTTTTCTACAGAAGGGATAAAAAATACATAGATAGAAAAGTCACTGAGCTGATAACAGAGACTTGAAATACAAACAGAAATAGGATTAATTAAAGTATGATTAGAAATTGATGGGGGAGGACTTGAGACCAATAGTAGCTATAATGAGAAAAAATAAAACAATAAAAAGCATGGGATGTGGTTAGGTGCCTCTCTGATGGGGCATCTAAAGGTGTAATCATACTAAGTAAAATTTTCTTCTTTTTAAAAAAGTAAAAATAAAAAATCCACTACTACCAATACTAATAAGTAAGGGAACGTAACCATTTGCCAAAAAGGAATAAGTTTAAGTAAAAAAGAAAAAAAAAAGCAATATTAGTGCTAGTACTTGTACTAGTACTAGTACTAGTAGTGTAGTACTTAAGGAAAATGAGCATATTAAGCAGCAATTTGCTATACATGACGAAACAATAACAAGTCCTAAAAATGTAACCATGAAACAAGAGACCGCTCCTTGGACAACCAGATAAGCAAATTGTTATATTTGCGTGAAAGGATCATTATAGAACTCTAGTAAGCCAAAGGTGGAAATAAAGATGGCACAAAAGTAGAAAAGGCTCTTGATTGGACAATGGAGATCAAGATCAAAATAAGAAAGAACCAGATAGCCAGCCAGAACAACAAAGAAGAGGCTCAAAGTGAGCACTGCAGGGAACTGTGACAAGGACAACAAAAGCAATTGCGTGAAGAGGTTATGTCGTAGAACAACAACCATCACCACCACCACCACCACCTAAGTGATGAGGAGAGAGGTTCACATGTATTAGTGTTACCCATGATTAGCAACTAGCAAAAAACAGGTTCACTCCACAATCAAACGTATACAAAAAAACGCATTGCAAGCGTTACCCATTTCTCCAAGCAGCCAACCAACGTTTCATGAATCGTGAATCATGTCTTCCCCATCTCTATTCTTTGAAAAATGGTCCAAGGTTGTGGTGTTCAGGCCCTTCATCCCACAAGAAGGTACCCGTGTTTTAGACTTAGACACTTGGAAATAAGCAATTGATCCCCAAAAGCAATTCCTCCATACTAACAAGGTCAGCCTCCAAACTAAACCAAAANGATATGGAAATAGCACCAACCATTCCAACACTGCAGTAAACGTGTAGAATAAGGATGCTCCTAGCCTAGTTCAGATAACACTGGTCTGAGGCAACTGGCAACCAAATCCAGATTATCCCTATCTCTGAGTACTTTCATCAGACTCTAGAAGTTACTCAATACATATTGCCATGTTATTACCAAACAATACCACCATAAGATGAATTACTGTACAACCCCCATGAGAAAAGGAAATGCAGAACCTCATCAGCAGTATAATAGTTACAAACCTCATCACCCTTTTGTAACTGTGAATTCCATTTATTCAATTAATCATGGGCCGACATGAACAGAAACCAGTAAAGCAATCACTATCTGAAACTCTAATATATAACCACCGAAAATGACAAGTAACAGAACACAAAAAAACTAAAACCCTAATCATAATAAGGAGAAAACCTTGAAGAACCTCCTCTTTGACAGTAGAAATCCACAATTACATCCATCCAATATAATTATATCTCCATAGCTTATGATATCCCAAAATTTATAGCACTTAATCACAACAGTAATATGCAGACAGACAAAACGGAAAGTTCTACACATAAGAACTGAACCTAGGCCTCCTCTATCACATCCAACAAACACAAACATATAGCTCTCGTAAATTCAGCTCCTCACCTCAATCCAACAACATCAAACACAAAAACAACCAACTGTAATAAGCTCCCAGAACAACCCTTCAATCACACAGTTACATATCATAATTTCATCAAGTTTCAGCTTACAGAAAAACTCATGTCAAAAACCTAATTGAATAAGCAACCCACAAACCCCCCAAACAAAGCCCATCAGAACTCCAGCAAAAAAACTAGCACAAACCCACAAAGCTCCAAGAACACGACCCTTCAATCATACAGTTACATATCACAATTACATCAAGTTCCATCTTACTAAAAACAAAAACCCATGTCAAAAACCTACTTCAATAAGCAATCGACAAATCCCCAAAGCAAACCCATCAAAACCTAGCACAAACCCACAAAGCAAATCCCACAAAAACCAAGAGAAAGGGAAAGAGGGTACCTCTCTTGACCAGCAGTGTCCCAAATCTGAGCTTTGATGACCTTAGTATCGATGGTCAAGCTACGAGTAGCAAACTCAACACCAATAGTGGACTTAGACTCAAGATTGAACTCGTTTTTCGTGAATCTCGAGAGCAAATTGGATTTGCCCACCCCAGAATCGCCAATCAGCACCAGCTTGAACAAGTAATCGTAGTCATCATCTGTTCTATAACCTGCCATTTCTGATCAAACAAACCTCCTCAAAAAAAGACCCTTTTGAGTTTCTTCGCCAAATTCGACCGTTTGGGTTGATGGGTTTCACTCAGAATTGATGAAGAGAGAGAGAGTTGGGGAATTTGATTGCTTGTTGACGAAGGTCTCACTAGTAGTGATGGTGGGTGATATTGTTGGTTTGAGTTTTTTTTTTTTTTTTTTCTGGGAAATTCTTCTCCTGTTTTTTTGGGATAGAAAATAATAGAAATTGGGGTGACTATGCGGTTGGATCGGTTGCTTGCTGCTTCGCATGAATCTAGAGATTATTTTTCTGATTTCAAAATAAATTAAAAATAATTAAAAATAATGTAGGCTGTAGAGATTATTTTAGTATCTGAAATCATTTTATTTTATGTTTTAAAATTAGGGGGTCTGATATCAATTCACTGCCCTTCAAATCATTACCCTTTTGAGTTGGGTTGGATTTGAAATAAGGCCTTTGCTTTAATTGTAATGGGCTTTTGGATTATATATTAGTCTAGCCCAAATCCATATGTGAATGTGAGATAGGAGTAGTATAAAATGGGGCATCGAAAAGGCGTAAAAGTTTGCCTTAATAAAGCCCATCTTTGCTTTGAGATAAAACAACCCCCCTTTTGCTAGTCTTTACTCTTTGCTCTATACTTTATTGGTTTGAACCCCAAATTCATCCTAACTTTTTGGGCTAAAATTAGTCTTGTTTGCATTGGATCGCCCCACGAAGGGTAAAGTAAGGGGTACAGTTCTTCCATCAAGCAGTTTCCTCCATTCATAAAAATCGAAACCCTCGACCTTGCTTAAAAGATAAAAGTGTCGAACCACTCGTACCAACCACTTGTTGGCTCTTCTTTCTATACTTTGTTTCATAAGGGAAACAACATGCTGAGAAAGTGCACACATTCAAAAATATTAAAAACGATCATCGAAACTTTTAATATGCACCGTTATATTTAACTGGATGAATATTATACGTCCATTTATATTTATTGTTGTCAGGTTTAGTTCAAGGCAAAGATACTTTAATTCCAACAAATTGGCCAAAATTGATAATATTTCTATAACCACCATTTAAGGATGGTTGTGGAAGAAGTCTCCATCATACATTTGGGGTAGAAATCAAATTTAGTAATAATTATAAGTGATTTCCTGCAACAAGACCATGATTAGCAATATGGCAATATACAAAACAAAAAAAATATTGAAAAACAAGAAAAATGCAGCATGTAGCGTGGAAAACCCTAAGAGGACACAGGCGAAGAAACTGCATTCATGCTCATCTCCTTGCTTGGTCCTTGCGCCCATCCAATCCAAACCAAGACATCATCGTTTATTACTGTCGTGCTCAGCTGATGCACGCTGCAACCACTACCTCAGGCCACCGGTAATACCCAATAGTTGCATCTATCTTTGCTAGTTTAGAATATCTGCGTCATGAAACTAGAACAATTATCTTTGTTGCCTATTATGCTAATGCTCTAGATTGGACGTATTATATAGTTGGTACTACTAAATTCTAGGTTGATCTCGCAATAAGGTAATGGGAAAACAAAAAAATTCCTACATGTATTTTTTGACACTTTGTTTGAGGATGGTATTGGGTTAGGTTGGCACGTTGTCTAATATGACTCGGCGCGTTGTCCAATATGACTCGGCACGTTTTTGACACAGTGTAGCACATGCATGACTAGCTTGGCACGAGGAACAAAAACATCCTATTGACGAAGACGTAGCTCACGCGTGGTATGTTTGAAAATAAGAAAATAATTACGTGGCCCGCTCACGGTATGTTTGAAAATAAAAAAATAATCTTAGAAGACCTCGTGAATGATGATATCTAGTGAAAGGCACAACACGACAAGTTGTTAGGGGCCTAAGCAGCCCTTGGGGTGAGGCAACACAACACAAAACCCACTGATTTGGTCGTGGGGTGAGCCTCTTAGAACTTGTTACGTAGTGATAATTCTTGAGAAATTATGAAGATCGCTTGAATAGAAAGCAAAAGATTGATGATGAAATTTATATGAACTTAGTGGATGAAATGCGGTCTCCTTGATTGAGAGTTATTCGATTATTCAATATCACTTATTCAATGTTTATGACATAGAATTAGTTGTGACATAGAGGAAATCAAAAAAACTGCTAAGAAACAGAAGCTGACGTGGCGTATCCGCGTATCCAATACATAAGAAAATATAATACCTTTTTTAGTATAAATTAAAAGAGGTACAATTGTTGCCCGTGTTAGCCTTAAATCGACCTGTAATGAATGCTTCCGAACCCATATACAACATGTAGTGCTTTTTCTAGCACATAGGAGACACGAATGTCAATACGAACCGATTTTGATCATCTACAATACTAATATCAACCACAACTTTAGTAACTAAACTATCCAATATCCATACCATATTATATATTTTAAAATTCATATATATCTCTCCCATCAACTCATTTAATTTAGGCCAAAGATCTAATCTAATAAAACTACCCCAACTCATTGCAAATTGCAATTCAATTAAAATGGACTACTACTAATTGAGTAGTAATTTCTTATCCACATATCAAAACAAGTAAAGAGCAATTCAGGCAAAAGACATGTCTAAAATAGAAAAAAAAAAAAAAAAAAAAAAAAACCAAGTCCCACCACTCCTCTACTAATCAAAGCAAAGACGCAGTCGTTGAAGAATTCAGCTTTGGTTGTACACAAACACAGACACAGTAATGCATCATCAGCACCCAAAAAAACAAACAACATTCAACCAAAATAAAACTCTCATTCTCGTACTTTCACGCCTTATCCGCATCTCTTGTCCTCTATCTACCCACGTGTCACCCCACCACCTTTCTCTTTCCTAACTGGCAATTCCCCCTCAAAAACTACACCTCATTTATTTATTATCTTCTTTGTCCCACATTTGATCTTCTCAAATTAAAACTTAAGAATCAAAATTTATAAACTTTGACTATTAATTATTAATAAAATAATATAAATAAAAATATTTGATGAATTCCTTTGATGTTAAAAAGTAATTTAAAAAAAAAAACGCTCATATAATTTTAGTTATTGTATTGTGTAAACTATCTATGGTTAAAGATTATTTTTAAAAATGTAAAAAGTCCCAACGAAAATCTCAAATCCAAAAGAAATGGTCTATTCTTTTTGTCTGGTTTTTCGAGGGTAGAAGTTGGAGTTTGTTGGAGAATGTTGGGAGTTGATGGAGATTGGTGAAACTTTTGCTGATTGTCGAAATTTGCTGGAATTATTGACTTTGTGACTCTAATGTTTTGGAACTTTTTTTGGAGTTTGTTGGGAGTTGATGGAGGTTGCTGGAACATTTTACTGATTGCTGAAATTTGTTAAAAATTATTAAATCCCAACAAAAATAAGACGAAAAGAACAGACCCAAGTTATTAAATGGTCTGAACGATTGGCTCCTTTCTCACAAAAAAGTTATTATTCGCATTTTTTATTAGGTAATTTAGAGTAAACTCTATTTAATTTGTGAGATAAGGAACTATTGATCTCGTCTCTCTAAATCCGGACAGAGGGAGTATTAATTTAAATAAGAAAAAGTACCCTTCAATTCACCTTCACGTGCCTCATCCAAAACACTTTTATTATCCCCTCCACGTGTCAGCCCCACATCCCTCGCGTGACAGCGCGTGACACACAAACCGCGTCGTTCACAGCTGGCAGCCTCGTCGAAGACCTTATCCACCAACCCACCCCCCCTTTCCCCTTCACACTCACAAATTATCCAACACTAATTACGTCACCCGCCCTTCATTTAACTCCACTAGTGTCACCACACGCCCTTAAATCACTGTCGGTGGGTGACGTGGGAGAATCTGACAGCCGGGTAACCCATTCCCGGCCCGGCCCAGGCCCGATCTCCTGATTTGTACCCACGTTTTGTAAAAATTATTTAAATAAAAGAAAAATATTTCCATAAATGCGGAACGAAGCGTAAAAATATTATTCCTCTGAATATTCAGTGCAGAGACCCTTCTTGCTGTTTTTTTCATTTTTTTTTGCACATAATAAAGCAATTTTGGATTTGGAAGAGAGGAGGAGAGAGAGAGAGAGAGAAGAGATTTACAAGAAAAGAACAAAACCCTAGATTTTCTGGTTGTTCACCAACAACAAGTTTATCCCCATCTGGGTACTTGTATAAAGATCCCAATTTTGCGCTTTCACCCATTTTTCTTTTGTGGGTTTTGATAGGAAAAAAAGGGCACAAAGGTGAGTTTTTTCTTGATGTTTTTCAGTTTTTATTCTCAAATTACGTTTTGGGTTTCTTGAGATATCAGTTTAGAATTGTGAAAATCCACTGGTTCGTGTGATTTTTTGGCTTCTTGTGAATTGGGTTATGTTAGTTTATCTGTTTTGATTTCTTGTGTTATGTTTGACCGGCTGAAATTGGTATGGACTGGGTTTGTGATTGATCAATTGGGTTGTTTGGATGTTAAGTTATCTTGTTGATCTTAGTTTGATTTGAATTGGATAATGGGTGTATTTTCTTGGATGAGATTGTTTTTGGTTTTTGCTTGTGTGAACGTGTAAAAAAAGGTTTATATTGGTGTAGACTAATGTGAATTTTATTTTCTCAACAGGAAGATAATAAGGGTATATAAATTTGGGAGTTTTTATGTGTTGTGGGTATTTGAGAAAAGAGCAACATGATGTCGAAATCGTATGCAAATCTTATGGATTTACTAACTGGGGATTTCCCGACAATGAAATTGGAAAAGAAGCGCCTTCCTAGAGTAATGACAGTCCCAGGGAATGTTTCTGAACTTGAATATGAGCAGGCTCGGAGTGTATCATCGGATAATCCGTCTACTGTCTCTCAAGAAAGAATGATCATTGTATCGAATCAGCTGCCAATAACTGCTAGACGGGGTTTGGATGGTAGGGGATGGATTTTTAGTTGGGATGAGGATTCTTTGCTTTTACAACTCAAGGATGGTCTACCGGATGACATGGAAGTGATTTATGTTGGCTCACTTAGGGCTGACGTTGATAGTAGTGAACAGGACAATGTGGCACAGATTCTTTTTGATAGCTTTAAATGCGTCCCTACTTTTATACCACCCGGTCTTTTTGATCGATACTACAATGGGTTCTGCAAGAACCAATTGTGGCCGCTTTTCCATTACATGCTGCCCTTTACAGCCGGGCATGGAGGGCGGTTTGAGAAGTCCATGTGGGAGGATTATGTGTCTGTCAATAGATTGTTTGCTCAGAAGGTCATTGAGGTGCTAAATCCCGATGATGATTATGTTTGGATTCATGATTATCATTTGATGGCGATGCCCACCTTTTTGAGGAGGCGCTTTAACCGATTGAGAATGGGATTCTTTCTGCACAGTCCATTTCCTTCATCAGAGATTTATCGAACACTTCCTGTTAGAGAGGAAGTCATTAGATCTTTACTTAATGCAGACTTAATTGGGTTTCACACATTTGATTATGCCCGACATTTCCTTTCCTGTTGCAGCCGTATGTTGGGTTTGGAGTACCAGTCAAAGAGGGGTTATTTAGGGCTAGAATATCATGGCAGGACTGTAGGGATCAAGATCATGCCTGTGGGGATACATATGGGTCGCATAGAGTCAGCTATAAGACTCGCAGATGAAGAGCGGAGGATAGCTGAGCTGAGGCAACAGTTTGAGGGGAAAACCGTTATACTTGGAGTTGATGACATGGATGTGTTCAAAGGAATTAACTTGAAGCTTCTAGCAATGGAGCACATGCTGAAGCATCAACATAAATGGCAGGGTAGGGCTGTAATGGTTCAGATTGTAAACCCTGCACGAAGTAGAGGAACCAACATAGAGGAATTGCACTCCGAAATAATGCAGATATGTGAGAGGATTAATAAAGAATATGGAAAGCCTGGATACGAGCCTGTGGTTTTTATTCACAGGCCAGTTTCTATGGCTGAGAGGATTGCTTATTACACCATTGCGGAGTGTGTTGCTGTCACAGCTGTGAGGGATGGAATGAATCTTACCCCATACGAGTACATAGTGTGCAGAGAGGGGATATCAGGCTCTGAATCCAGTTCTGATCTGGTTGGGCAGAGGAAGAGCATGCTTGTCATATCCGAATTCATTGGGTGCTCTCCGTCTCTTAGTGGAGCTATTAGAGTAAATCCATGGAATGTTGAAAAAACTGCTGAGGGCATGAATGACGCTATCTCAATGGGAGAATCAGAAAAACAATTGCGACACGAGAAGCACTATCGCTATGTCAGTACCCATAATGTGGCATACTGGGCAAGAAGCTTCATGCAAGATTTGGAAAGAACTTGCTCTGAGCATTTTAGGAGAAGATATTGGGGCATTGGTCTGGGTTTTGGTTTCAGGGTTGTGTCTATTGATCCTAATTTCAGGAAGCTTTCAGTGGATTCTATTGCATCAGCGTATAGAATCTCACAAAGTAGGGCCATTCTTTTTGACTATGATGGAACACTGATGCCTCAGAATTCGTTGAGCAAGACTCCGAGTGAGGAGGTGATCTCAATATTAAAGACACTTTCTGCTGATTCTAGGAATACAGTTTTCATTGTTAGTGGAAGAGGGAGGGATAGTCTGAGCAAATGGTTTTCTCCATGCAAGAAGCTTGGAATTGCTGCAGAGCATGGTTATTATTTAAGGTTCGTTTCTCTTTCGCTTTCTCCATTTCCCCCCGCCCATCCTTCCTCTGTTACAATAGTTGTTTGCTTCTTTGTTCTTTTTCTTCTTTTACCTGTCTCCATCTTGCTCAAAAGGCAGATTTCAACGTGTATTAACGTGTATTACTTTTTTAGGGTTTGTCTCTTTCTCTTTTCTTTTTCCAGTTGGTAATTAAATAGGCAGATGTGAAAGTGTACTGGCAATGTGCTTGTGAAAAATTGATTAGGAAATAAGTGTATCTTATTATCCATTGAATGCCAAATTGGGCCTTGGTAATAGCTGCTTGAGGCATAAATAATCAAGGTGAGGAATGTAAAGGTTCTCTTGCTGTGACCTTTTTGTCTTCTCCCCCCAACTCTCATATTTTTGGGGGGTTGGGGCTGTTACTGGGATACTCTGTTACCAGACTTGGGACTCCCGTTCCCTTACGGAGTAAAAAGCTGTTCTTATTTAAACTGGGAAGTGTTTCAGGTTAAAAATGACTTAGCAAACTTGGTAAATGGTAGCTGCTCTCTTAATCTATAGTAACATGTTTAAGGTGGAGTTATTATAGCTTGGGATTTAGTCCATATGAGTAATGTACTGAAGAATTTAATAGATGTTAACTTGTTATAATGCATCCATATCCTTTGTTACTCCCTCCGTCATTGTTTCCATAATGTTTTTTCCTGGGAGCACACTGACTCGAAGCATAACAATTAATACGTGCTGTATACAACATAGGAAGCTTTACCAAGGGACTGCAGACAAAAATTGTTTTAGATGTAGTGATATATTATACTTGTCCTGCGTGTTCACGACTAAAGCTACACATCCTCTTTTCCATAATTTTTCGAACCTCGTCTTTTTCCTCTTGATATCAATATAATTGTTTGACTTCTTTTCTCTTAAAGCTCCTTTCTTGCCTCCGAAGCCAAATATGGTTAAAGTGGCTTTCTGTGTATACATGACCTGGGGCTTGGAAGGAGCTTACTAGAGAATCTCATTGGTCTAGTCTTACAAGTAAAATGAAGTTTAGAGTTCTTCTGAGAGTGGAAGGTGAGAATTGTGTTTGATAATCAAGACAAAGATATAAATCGATTGATTGTTTATTTGCTTTCAGTAAACTTCTATCTGACACTCTGCTCACTTTGTCATGTTAGCATGGTGGTTACCATTGAAGAGGTTTATAGGCTTTTGGATCCATCACCCTGTTGCACATATTTGGATGAAGGTCAATTAGATAATGTGTACAACTTTGATAAATCACAGTTTAATTGCACGAGTAAATATTGAATGAGATAAGTGTAGAAGGTATTTTGAGATATGGGGCTTGAATACATAATGTATTGATGTCATAAAGCTACTCTTGGGAATTATGGGTGTATTTTGAGTGATTTTTGCTGTATATGTGGTTTCTACCGAAAAAGGAAGGAATGCGAAGTTCAAATCTCAAGATTTTGTGTCCAATGTAAAGTTCTGCAAAAATATAATGTTTGAATTTTTTTTGATGAGATCATGTCATGTCAACATGATTTTGTGTCTGAATTCAAATGTTGTGTGGTTTTCAGGTGGCCTGAAAGTGGAGATTGGGAAACCTGTGGTCAGAGTTCTGACTTTGGGTGGATGCAAATTGCTGAGCCTGTGATGAGATTATATACTGAGTCTACTGATGGATCATATATTGAAGCTAAAGAGAGTGCTCTTGTTTGGCACCACCATGATGCAGACCCAGATTTTGGATCTGCTCAGGCCAAAGAGATGCTTGATCACCTTGAAAGTGTTTTAGCAAATGAACCTGTTGCTGTAAAGAAGGGTCAGTTCATAGTAGAAGTAAAACCTCAGGTATGTGTCGCATTGATATGTTTTTGAGCTAAAAGATTCTCTACAAGTGCTTGTACCTCCTGTGATTTTTTATTAGATAAATAGTACAAGTGTACAACAGACCCATATATCAGTAGTGTAACCCGTGATTTGCATGATCGTGAGCAGGTGGCATGTAAGACCTGTTAAATGGGTTGACCCATTGGGTATCAGGTCGGCTCATTTTGAGTTTGGGTCAGGTTGGATTGATTTGGGGTCAAGTTCATTTTTGGTTATTCTTTCTATTTCTGGGTTTCGGCAAATAATTTTTGCTAGAACCGGAAAAAGGAGTTGGATTTGGGTTGAGTCGGATTTCTGGGTCGGGGCAGGTTTTGACAGCTCTATTAAACCCATGTGTATACTGTGGTTTTAAAGTTTGCCAAACACTTTATTTTCTTTTTCTCGGCCCTTTAGAGTTATGTTTTCATTCTATTCCATCCTTCCTCTTGTCAGGGTATCACCAAAGGTATGGTTGCTGAGAAAGTCTTCACATCGATGGCCGAGAAAGGTAAGCATGCTGATTTCGTGCTCTGTATAGGTGACGATCGTTCTGATGAGGACATGTTTGAGATAGTGGACGGTGCAGTTTCAAGAGACGTCCTTTCTACAAACGCCTGCGTGTTTGCTTGTACAGTAGGTCAAAAGCCTAGCAAAGCTCAATATTTTGTTAATGACACAGCTGAAGTGCGACTTGTGCTTGAATCACTTGCTGAATTCTCTGATCTAAGTTCTGCTGAATAATAAAATGGAGTGCAAATTGATTCTTTCTATTCTGTGTTTCTGATTGGCGTTTCTTTTCACAAGTTTATGATGGTGTTCATGTCTCGTATCTCGAGTTTGTGCTTCTGTGGATAGTTTTCTCGGAATTGCATCACTACAGATTATTGTTCAGATTATCTGGAGGGACCAAAATGAATTGTTTCGTCGTCTTAGACAGCTAGGAATACAGGTTGTGATTAACTTTACCATGAAACCCTGGTAGTTCAGAACTTGATGACCCAGATTCTGTTTGGTCCTGTTAGGAAGTGGTTCTTTCTCTCCCTGTCTCGGATTTCTCTCATTCAAATTATTCTCTCCCTGGCTCTACTCGTTCTCTCCCCGGTCATAGCCATTGTAAGCTGATACAACCTCTGCGACACATCCAGAACCTTGCATCCTGAACTGAGAGGATCCTGTGTTACTGCGGGATCAGATGAACACTTTTATGTCATTTGCTACTTGATTTGTTGATTGTTTTCTTTTTTCTTGGATAGTTCTTACTTCTTAGCATCCAAATGCAGTAATGCTAAATTGAATATGACTTCCTCAGTCAGAGGTATATAATCACGACAACTTATACGCAAAATTCGTCATATGAACTAGTATCGACAACTTAATACCTAAAATCAGAAATATGAATTACACACTTCAATAAATGAACTGTTGGTGTCTCACTATGTTGAGCAAATTATTCTGAAGTTTCTTTGCAGTAGTAGATACTCATCGAGTTCATATTCTGTCAGTTCCTGCAGCTCCAGCAGATAAACTTAGTCTTGTTTTGCAGCTACGTTATCTGTCTGATCTGTGAGAGAATCGTGCCTGAAACATATTTAGCAATTCTCTTAAACTGGGGTTCGGAAGTGAAATTTCGTATAAAATTGGTTTCAAATTAATCCAGAAAATGAAATTTTAGCCGAGGGCCTCACTTGTACTTGCGGGCAAGTTGAATAACTGCTGTTGCTGCCATTCCGGCATTGGCACTAAACAGATTCCAGTTTTTCTGCAGTTTGTGAATTAAGTTTGTCAAATCCTTCATCATGTCCAAAATTATGTAGGTGTAGTATTTTCTGTAAATAATTGGATTTTTTGCTGACCACTACCTTTTATATAGGGTAGTTACCTTTTAAAAGAAAATTTGTTCAACACTATCTTTATAAGACATTTTTTTTTTTGCCATGAGCTACCTTTAGCCGAATTTCGGCGGATTTTTAAATTTTTAATTTTTGAACCGTTTTGCCCTCATGTGAGACATGCATAGTCACTTAAGCTGTTGTTTCTTTTTTTTTTCTTTTTAATTTTTCCCCCTTCTCAACTCAAATTACACAAAAATGAAGATCAAATTCCCAAAAGAAAAAAAAAAAAAAAATAACATCAGGTTAAGTGGCCATGTGCGTCCCACGTGAGGGCAAAATGGTCCAAAAAATTAAAAATCCATTGGAATCCGGCCAAAG
>BSSO01001595.1:0-22759 GCA_030267885.1 Mesembryanthemum crystallinum | reverse complement strand
ATCATTACTTTAATATTTCTCAATCAAGGGCAAAAATGTCCAATACTCCCCTCCTTAAATCCAATCCAAATAATGGTTTGTAAAGGAAAATAGGGGACGGAGGGAGTATACAAGTACATCTTTATTCTTGAAATCAAAATTCAAATTGTTGAGATCTCCTCCTAACATTCCAACATTATGCAGACTTTTAGCAAGTTTTTCTACTAAACTAAAGTGGTAACATAACATAAATCCCACATAAGGTTAGGTTTTGAGCCACTAATTACAAATTTTGCAAGGTGGGAAAAATATTTGGAAGAAGACACCCAAAAGAAAACAAACAACAATGATACTACTACTACTTGTTGGAAGAAGAAAACTAGGAGAACAAAAGTGGTCCACCTGAAATATGGAGAAGGAAAAGCAATGCAAAGTGGGCAAGAACTGTCACAAAGAACCATTATTAGGACAAAAAAAATTCATTAATTATTCAGATTTAATACCAAAAAAAGTGGAAAAAATAAAAAAAAACAAGTTTCATTTTCTCTCTCTATCTCTATCTCTCTCCCTCTCTGTCTCTGTTTCTCTCTCCTCTGCTTCTTCAACGCTCCAAAGCGGAGCTGAGAAGAGCACCTTCATGATACCCACGTCCTCCATTTTTACCCATTCCTTCACCTTGCACATCCCTTTCTCTCTCCCCCAAATTCCTGCTCAAAACACCCACTAAAAATCTGATCTTTGAACATTTCTTCAAAGGAATTTGGGTTTTTTTGGGATTATTTTTTGTGGGTATCTATTGGATTGATTGCCAGCAATGACAGAGGTACTACATTCACCATCCCATTTCCCATCATCCCCAAATTCCCCTTCAGATGCCCTGTTTTGCAGCCAAACACAGCCTTATAACCAAAACCCTAATAACAACAATTCAAGCTCTGTAGAAACTGGTGGTGGTGGGGTTGTTGTTGTTGAAAGGGAAGAGCTGAAGAGGAGAGAGAAAGAGAGGGAAGAGCTGTCTTTTATAGCTCTCCTCGTGGCTGTCTTTAGGAAGTCTTTGATTGCTTGTAGCGCAGCAGATAGAGAGGATCAACTCTCTTCTGCTGCTATGGATATTGGTTGGCCAACCAATGTCCGACACGTGGCTCATGTCACCTTTGATAGGTTCAATGGCTTCTTGGGTTTGCCTGTTGAGTTTGAGCCTGAGGTTCCTAGAAGGGCTCCCAGTGCAAGGTACATTTGTTGATTTTTTGGTTGATGATCTTTGGTTTGAATTGGGGGATGTTTTATTGATGTTGATGTTAGTTTTATTGATGTTGATGTTATTGATGTCCAATGTGATCTGGGTTTGTGCATCTGTTGGATAATGTGAATTGGGTTTTGGTTATTGGTGACCAATCTGAGAGGACTCAAGGAATTTCTGCTGTAATTTGGTAATTTAGGGCATAATTTGTAAGTTTTTATTATTGTGGATGCATAATGTGATCTGTGTTTCTTCACTTAGGGCACATTGTGAATTGGGTTTGTGTTCGTGTGAACGAACAATCTGCAAACATATGTAAATATCGCATTTCTTCTGGAATGGTAAACTTAGGGCATAAATTGTGAGGTTGGTTAATCTTGATACATTATGTGATATATGCATACTGCACTAGATGTAATATTAGGAAATGGCTTTGCTCGTGATATACAATGTGATTCAAAATCATGCATTATTGTTGCAATAGCTAATCATTTGCATCCAGGTATTGCACTGGTTTGTAAATCCACCATAGGGATGATTTCTTATTTGGGGGCGAGGGAGAGTTAAAGCACATAGGAAATGATTTTGTTTACAGATTTCCTCCATGCCATTTTGCTTTCTTCGCTTCTGTGGTCAAATAAGAGCTGTGTTTCTTTAGTTGGAACTTCTAAAATCATAGTATGATGTTTTTCATGTTTTATTGTCATTGTAGATGTTTTAACTCCTAGCTTATTATTAGATCTTTTTAATTTGTTCCATTTACCTATTTGTTTGCTAGTAACATGAATGGAGTTTCGTTGTTCCAATTACCTGTTCGTTTGCTAGTAACATGAATGGAGTTTCGCTGCATTTGTCTGACTTAACGGTTGTTCTTTGAGCAGCACAGAAAGGTATGGTTTTACCAAAGGTTGAAGGGGGAAGTTAAGAAAAAGTAACTGATGATGTAAGATAAAGTTTGTTATTTTGATGGTCAGAGACTCTGAGTTTCTTGATTCTGATTTTCTATAAACATTATGTCATGTCTAAAGGGTGAATGACAATCTTCAGAGTTCCTGACATGTATAACAGCTTCAGAATCTATGGAGGGATTAAAAAATGTTTCACAAGGCTTTGGCATGGCTTTACTATGTGATATTAGCATCTATGACAAAAAGAAAATCTTAATCTTCACATGATGTATGCAGTATGTACTAGTTAATACAGAGGACTAAAGATACCTGGAGTCAAAATTGATTGTCAAAAGAGCTGCTAATTGTTCAAGGAATTTGTACTGTTCCAGATATCTTCTTTTGCTATTAGTATTCTCTAGACAACTGAGACAAATTGAAAGCTATAAGTTTATGCTTCAAGTTGTCTATATTTATCATTCTAAATATAATCTTTGACTTTGTAGCATCCCTACATCGTAGGTTAGTCGTTTTTACTATTGAAGATGAAGTCAAAATATTTGGAATCCATTGTTCATTGCTGGTCATTCCATTGGTTAAGACACCTTCATCTATGAGTTCTTGCATGTTGGTGGGAGAAAGTGTTATGTTTCCTAGGAATTTTTGGCACAGTGATTTCCATTTCAGAGCTTTGAAATTTATTCGAAACTCGTAAATAGACCCCAGCTTATGTCTCTTTACCTATTATCGTCTGGACACCTCCGCCTTTCCCTTAGCATTGTTGGATAGCTTTCAACTGGGTCCTTTGTTTTAAAAAGCCATTTGTGTTTTAAGCAAAGTCCAGGTCAAATGAGATAGGTTATGAAGTATTCCTATGTTTATATAGAAATTTTAATTCCTTACTTGTAACAATTGAAGTATGTTGTAGCCCTACCCTCCCTTCCCCACTTCCCCATTCCCCAAAAGAAATACTAGTTAATAAAAAAAATTCAGTTGTAATAGTGTGATAAAATTGTTTGCTGCTTTCCACAATTTTTTCATGCCCGAATCATGCTTCATCAGTGTGATGATTCAATGAATGACATGCAATTTGAAAATCCATTCATTCTGATATATTACTAATTTTTCTAGTATTTTGCATTGCTATTTAGTTATTGTATGAGAGTAAAAGGATGTCAGAAGTGTCTGATATCATAGTATTGCTGATGCTGCGTCATGGTTTCTGCTTAATTCTTCTCTTATGTTGGGTACCTGCCTTGTTGCAGTACATCTGTTTTTGGAGTTTCCACAGAATCCATGCAGCTGTCATTTGACTCTAGAGGCAACTGTGTCCCAACAATACTCATATTGATGCAAAGGCGTCTCTATGGTCAAGGAGGTCTTCAGGTATACGTCATCTCTTGAACTTTCTTCGTGCAGTTTGTTTCACTCTGTTCCCTGTTGTTGGGTTCACCCTTGTTTTGCATTGCTTGCGCATTTTTTCATTCATCGGTGATTTAATTAGTAAGCGGATGTATTGTGATTAGATTTTAAGGGTTTACAATGCTAGAGTTTTGTATGTGCAGGAGGAAGGAATATTTAGGATTACTGCAGATAATAGTCAGGAGGAGTTTGTCAGAGACGAGTTGAATAGAGGTAGTGTACCAGATGACATAGATGTCCACTGCCTAGCTGGCCTTATCAAGGTATAAGTATTTGTCTCTTTGCGTGTGACCATCTGCGTACCCATTCTGCATATAGGAACTATTTTGCATTTCATAACGTTTGAAGGTCGTAGAGCGTTGTTGTGATTTTACTGCTTATTGATAGGATGGTGTTCCAAACTTCATCTTGGGATAAATATCCTGACCAACATAGTTGCTTCCGTGGACGCACTATGACAACTAGATCTAGATCATCATTGAAGATTGATTTTCTAACTCCTAATCATTGAATTTTGAGGTTTGTCCTCGTAATTATGGTAATCACAAGCGCCTCCTACTCTTCTTAGTATTAATGCTGACGAGAGCTACACTGATATTTTTGATTTTTTTTTTTTTTTTTTTTTGACATAAATGTGTTCTAAAATCATGATTTTGTTGTTATAGACGGTTAACGGAACATCTCTCTTTAACAATCTGAGAGACAGAATTTCTAGCCTTCAGAACTGCTTCGTTTCATTTCAAGAAAGATCTTCAAATTGACTTACTTTCTGTTGGATTATGCAGGCTTGGTTTAGAGAGCTCCCAGCCGGGGTTTTGGATCCATTGTCACCTGAAGATATAATGCAGTGTGAGTCTGAAGAAGATTGTACTGAACTTGTGAGGCAGCTTCCTTCAACAGAGTTTGCTCTGCTTGATTGGGCCATCAACCTGATGGCCGATGTTGTTCAAGAAGAACATTACAATAAGATGAATGCACACAACATCGCTATGGTGTTTGCTCCAAACATGACGCAGGTAGTTGAATCATTTCTCGTCCTTTAGACTTGTAATAATGTGTTATTTTACTCATCTTCATTTTTATTGAAAGGGGAATTTGATTTTATGCATCATTGCTAAGAGTGCAGTCTCTCACACAGATCTTAATTGATAAGACGGTTCTTTCAAAAAAAAAATCTTGCCATAACTTTGCTGAGGCTGTGTCAGTATGCTGAACAACTTGTGTTTTTGAGTGCCATAATCAAGTCAGTTGAGTTTGGTTGCTAAACTCACTTTTATTCTCATGCAGCATACTTTTTCATTTTCTCTACTGATCAAATTACTGAAATACTGGCCCAAGGAAGTCATTGTATGCTTGGTGCACCAATTGCAGTATTGCGCAATTTTTGTTATTTCATTCATTCCTGTTATCCTTGGAACTTCAATTTCAATGTTCCTAGTTTTGTTGACATTTCTCGGACTAGACTACTACCTAAAGTTTGTTGTTATTAACAAGGATGTGTCTAGCAGATCTGACTTCCTGTTCTGTGTTGTAGATGGCCGATCCTTTGACTGCCCTGATGTATGCTGTCCAAGTGATGAACTTCCTCAAAACCCTAATCACGAAAAGATTGCAAGATAGAGAAGAGTCCAGGATAGAGCCTCCTCCTGCTTCCTGCGCTGGGCCATCTGATGAAAGTGGTCACCAAAGCCCTTCTCAGCCTTGTCTGGAAGATTACGTCACTGAAGATAACGATGAGTCGGAGCCTGAACACTACTCTTCTGACGATGAACCCACCACTGACAGCCCTAACAACAGTAAACACTATGACGATGGAGATGAATCTGATGATTCTCCATTCCATTGGCACTCCTTCAAGGGAATGCAGACGAGTATGGTGATCCGTTCAGGACCAATGTTTCGAGTGAGCAATGGCAGTAGCAGATTTGGTCAGTCCAGTAGCTCTGATGATGATAGGAAGGATTGTTTACTTCTAAATGGGTCACAACCTCTAGGACCCACCGAGAAGCCAAAGACCAGCATGAGCAACCTGAGCCGCATAAACCCAAGGGTAGAGCGAATTGAAGCTTGGCGATGAAAGGAGCTCCGCCCCAACATACTTCTAGGGTTTTGCCCTTTGGCTGATTCAAAGCGGTACATGTGTGCTACTAGAAGGTGGGAGACGACTCTCAATCTCGCTTATTTCTATTTTCTTTCCTTTTTATCTCTTCCCCCTTTTCTTTCCTAGGGTGCTCTGGCTTTCACTCTGATTGCATGTGACATAGCATGGATAGCTAACAAAACTCTGGTTCGTGTAGACTAGTGCTGGTCACACTTAAATCATCATCCACCGTTGTGTTTCCTGAAATGATTTGGCCCTGACTGTTTCCAATGACAAAGTGGCAGTTTGTATATTTCAACTTGAAGTAGTGAGGAGTTTTGTAACATCTTGTGTCTTTCTCTTGTCATTAGTAGCCCAAATCGGGCTAAACTAAACACTAATAGCATATTCTCCTGTGGCGTTCATAACTTCATCATATCAGCGTTTTTTAATCCAATTCACTTTTACACCATTTTGTTGAAATGAATAGAGCTTAAGTAGAACACTAGAAGTCTTTGTTGTCTACATTCATCCCCCCTCGACATAGTTACCAGCTTCCTGTATTGGGTACACTATTGTTTTGTGCCTGCATATTCGACAGCAATATTGGCAATGATTTTTGCTACACGTATACTATATTTTGTCCGAATCATACGAGGTGAAAACTGAATGAAAGCAAAAGAACTATTGAGACAAATTTGAGGCCTACAGCTAACAGATTTAGTAACAGATGTATTAGCACCACCAGATTCTGTGGCTATGCAAAATATCAAACTTTTTCTGACATAGGCAAATGATAGACGCTTTCCATGACAGTCGACATCGCGAGCTTTCTTTATATGTCTGGTTGTGAAGAATGATGGGCAAAGAGCCAGTCATTTCATCTCTGAAAGTAATAGCACACTCGTGCATGATTTGGTGTGGGTATTCTCACGTCCGTGCAATTAGAAGTGATGGAGATAAAGAGGCCAAAGACATGGGGGGAAACTCAGCTTGCGTTTCGTAGGAGAGTGACATGAGCTCTTTTAGGCCTTTAGCCCACGTCCAAGGGATAAATTCATTTTTTTTTTTTAAGAAAAAAAAATTAAAAAAATATATTGCTTGCGTAACAAAAGATTACAAGTCTTTTTCTTACATAAAACGTAAGGCCTCATGACATTAGAAACTTTTAATGTTCTTGAATATTTAAGTAAATCTAAAAATATCTAATACTAGCTGGAGCCGTTTGACATTTATTTTCTTGTTATATTATTATTCAAGAAATGTAAACAATTGCGTGCATTTGTTGTGTGGTAAACTTAACGTGCAAATTGCTACAGAATAAGCAAAAATCTAAAATCTTCTAACTGGTATGATATTAGATTTTGATGTTAATTATTAGGCTTCTGATGTGAACATGGAAAACAATGTTCGTATATAGATATGGAATCTCAAGCTTACCACATAAGAATACTTGTGAATTATGAGCTAATCATGTTGCTATAATTAGAGGAACCATCAGTTCGGAACCATGCAGCAATTTCTCAAAAATGATATGGATGTGTTTCATTTATCTTTTAGGAGGTTCAACTTCAATCTCAGTGCTCACATTCCACTTTCTCCTCCACCCCATTATCTCCGCTTCCTCTAGCTCTTAAAAAGCTTAACAATTTAAAGCTTTAAACAAGGCTTCAAATTTTTGGCATAATTTCAATTTCTTTGAAGTCATGGTTGTAGGAGGAAGTTCAAACTCTTAAAAATTAAAGCCAAATCACAGTTTCCTAATTTCATAATAGGAGTAGAAAAAATTATAATCATTGGTATTTGTAGACTGTCATTCATACCTTTTTTTAAAAAAAAAAAAAAAAACTACTAAAAATTGTTTCCATATTTTTTTTTTGGAAGATAGGGGGAAAAAAACGTTAGGTGACTACCTATTGGAGCAAAAACCGAACACTTAGTGACCCGACGATTACGACCTAGGTCTAAGAAAGTCTTCAAACATAATACTATCAAAAATCACTAGAACAGAATTGCCCCAAAACAACCATAGATGAGATCTCATGCCCAAAAATCGCCATCCAATCAGCAGTTTTATTCCCTTCCCCATGAATATGCTCCACAATGCAAGGATTAAAAGGTGCCAACATACGCCTAGCAATTAGCATCGACCACCAGATGTTGAATGCGCCAAGGACATAGAATCTCACCCCGCATAGCTTAAACATGTTACAGATGAATATTACTCCCTCCGACTCAATATCTCCTATGCAAGTACTTTTTGGACCAAAATTTAATAAAGTGTTGAGATGTCCAAAATGACCTTACTTTTGTGTTTGTTGGGAATGTTGAATGAAATTGTGAGTCCAAAAAATATAAGGGCAAACTTGTAACTTTTGTACAAAAGTTAGTCCAAAAAAGGAAATGACTAGGAGATTCCAAGTCGTACCAAAATGGAAAGTGCCTAGGAGATATTGAGTCGGAGGGAGTATTATTCTTGATTTACAGGAATCAACAAAGCTCTTGTGATTAGGAGTATCATTTCCCAACTGTGAGGTCAAGGGTTCAATTCGATAATTCCTACCAGTTTTCGTGTGATTTAACCACTTCAAAACCCATCAACCTTACATTGTCTCAAAACATTTCAACCACGAACCACAAATTCAAGAACACGATTCAACCCAACCCGACCCAATAAATGCAAATCACATCAAGTTGCACTGTACAGCATCAGGAGGAGTGGGAGGGTGCAAGTGGCAAAAAATGATTGGAAACACATTGAAACAAAAGGATGACAAAAGAAAGATCTCCTTTTTTTTTTTCCATTCTCTCTCTTCTTTATTCCCTCCCCCCTCACCAATTACAAAAGCATACACACACTGCCGCCCTACAAATTAGTGAAGAGCCCCATGCAACTACCAAAGGGCTACATTTAGATACATACAATCACAAAAGTTGCCCATTTCTCACCTCTCTTTCTCTTTCATTCATTTTGTTTCATTTCTTTTTGCTCAACATCACAACCGTTTCTCCTTGTTATCAGCTCATATTTGAACTCATCAACCTTCCCTTCATATTCACTTCTATCCCGTGATTTCCTCTCTACCAATCTATCTGTATTTTACTTGAAAACTGGGGAACTCTCTAGTTTTTAAGGCAAATATATATAATAAATAAAACAAAAAATAGAAATACACAAACTTCACCACAAAAATAGACATGGCAGCCTGTGGAAGCCTGCAACACATCTTTGACAACCCTATACCGGAAAACCCGTCGTCCCTTATCGAATCTCTATCCTCTTCCTGGAAGCAAATCAAGCCGCTCAAACCTCCCGTAGATCACTCCTTCACTGAGATCTTCGGCGAGCTCCATTTCAAAGAAAACCTCAATCCCCACCCTGCTGTGTCATCTTCATCGCTGTCGTCGTTTCCTGTGGAATCGATTACACGAGTCAACAGCAGCGGGCAGCAGGACGACAAATGGAACCCCGTTAGCCCGTTTTCATCGAATGGGAATCAGGGATCATACCATAAGAAGAGCGAGAGCTTCTCGTCTATGAAGTCTGAGAGCCTGCAGCTGTGCACCGAGGGTCTTGGTTTTGAAAGCTTGGACAACATAGAGGACTCGAAGATTGAGTTTAAGGAAACCTGTGAGAATCACAACGAAAAGAACAGCAACAGCAACAACAACGACAACGATAACATGAATTTCAACTACAACAGCAACTACACTATGAGGGAGAAATTTTATGTCAGGGGGCATTCAAACCACCACCAATATTACAGCAAGGGGAAGACCAACAGAAGGGCATTCCCCCCACCAATATCCTGCATAGGAAGGACAGGGAAACCTTGGGTTTGTTTTCAGTCTTTTAGACAAGATGGTCGTTTTGTGTTGAACGAGATCAGGATTCCGACACAAGAGTTTCTCCATGCTTGTAGGGAAGATGGGCGTCTTCGCCTATGCTTTGTTCAGCCATCAGAGCAAGGCGATGACGCTGCAGTTGAAGAAGGTGATGCTGTGGAAGATGAGGGAGTAGGAGAAGAACAAGAAGACCATGTGAAGGAGGAAGAAAGAGTAGAGATGGAGGAAGAGGCTGATATCAGGGATGACTTTGAGAGAGGTAACTCCTGATGTAATGGCCCTCAAACTGCCAGTGTGTTTAGGTTTTGAGAATTATTAAATAAGATAATATTGATCTTCTCTTTGTTCATTTGTTTAGAATTCCTAGAAGAATAATGCTTTGTTACAAGTATAAATTAATCCCTTCTCCCTGTCTTGGGGAGTTCTCATTTAGAGGCTAAACAACTACTTCTATAAAGTATAAACTAAGCTAAACCTGTGAAGGATATATCTTTAGTAGTTAGCAGGCAGGCCAGAAACAGATGTACCAGAAAACAGAGGATGTTATTCAGAGCATTCCAAGTGACAGACAATTTCAAGCATACCAAGTTAGCCACTGATTTTCACCACAAGAGATATATGTTACTCAGACTCGACCACAGTTGTCCAACTGAGATACATGTCCAAGCGTCAGACGACCATTTAAGTGTCGAGTTTCCGACACAGTACTTATGAATGAGTTTAGCTAGCAAAAGTCTACGAAGATAATCCAGTAAGATATCAGGATCAGAACTATACAAGAGAGAAGAGAGTTCCAACCAAGTTTTACTCTCGTCTTCAGCTGCTCATGGCCTAAACTGTTAGGCCACACCATAACAGGTAGGAATAAGAGCCACAAAGATATCAAGCTGCCTCCATGTTACTTGGGAGAGCTAATACCTAGAAGTTTTGGGCCAGCGGGAGGTGTATGTTTGATTTTCCTACTGAACCAGTATTAGAGGGTTCAGGATGGAAGCGCAAAGGCCAATAAGAGTTTATTTCCAAGCCCGATCCGGGTACAACCAATAAGAACTTTACCAGCAACACTAGGTATATCTTCTCCTTTCAACCTTTTAATCATTTTACATCAAGAAAGCCTCGGTCATGCATTAACAGAACCCAGACACACATTAAGGACTACTCAATATCTTTTGTTCTAATATGCACATTAAGCACAATAACAGCAATGATGTAGAATTAACTAAAATGTTCTGTTACCCGTACGACTGGACATAATCACTCCCAAAGTATAGCATGACTACAATGGACAACGTACATGCCGAAGATAATTAGATAATAGCAGCTCACAAAAATTAACATGAACTTTCACTGGCTGAACTACAACGTACTGCCTTAGTGAAGGATGAAGAACACAAACAATGATCTCAGCCACCAGAAAATTTGAAAAGACCAGTATCTAAAACTTGGAAAAAGGATATCAATATCATCATCACCAAAATCATGTCATGTGGGACCAAATAGATATCAAAACAGTAATAATCATACCCCCAAAAAATTCACATACACTAATACGAGTCCGTACCACTATGGAAAACTACTTTTAAAGAATTACTGATAATTGATTCGACATGACGTGAGATAAGAAATTCTTTAAATGAAATCTTAAATCTAAAGTCCACACGCATAACATACGAATTAGAAATAAAATACACATGGACATTAAGTAAATTAATCACAAAAGCATCCCTTTATATCACAGAATAAAGTTCTTAGCTTGACCAGAAATAAGTCAGAAAATCTAGGAGTTGATTTCAGCAAAAGCTAAACATGTACTACATTAAAGCAAATGGAATTAGAGACCACAGAGCAGCAACAAAGTCACATTAAACTCAGCACTTAGCTGCACCAAAAAAATTAAAAAAAATTGATACTACTGAGCACCTCAGAATGGAGTGTTCATGATCCACATCTTTCAAACTTTGATTCTTTAGATGAAAAAAAGAAAGTTGAAAGTGAAAGCAAAAGATGCTTCTTGATGTGCATTGACAAATAAAAAGAACGAGTTCTTTTGTTCAGAAAATCATATCACATCTCTCATCACTGAGACAAATGGTAAATATGGTCACCAAGTGTATTGGCTGATATTCTCCTTATCTATAATAACACAACTACGTAAAATTAAATAAACCACACACAACTTTCATACAAGGAATAACCTGAATTCTCGTCAATATCTACTTCGTAAAAGGGCCAAATTCTAGACCACACAAACATAAGCCATATTCCACATTTGATGATAATTCTTAGCCGAACCAGGATCAGGAACTAAAACTAGCATATTGTCTGATAAACGTACAACAAAGATAAGTACAACCACGCTGCCATAGCAATCCCCCCAAATGACGAAATATGAAGAGGTCAACATGTACACAATCTTACACTTAGGCCCTAGCTAGTAGAGAGATGGTTTTTGAAAGACCCACGGTAAAACACATATGAAAATGGTTCCAAAACTATGAAACCATCATTTGGATGAAGGAGTTATTACAGGAAAAATTTAAACAAAGACAAAGGCGCAACCATCATACACTTTGTTTTACGCATTTTTAAGCATTGAGTCAGAGTTTAACAGGGCAAGAAATAATTCAGGAAAGTTCTGAAGTATTTAATCATCTTGGAAAGTGTCTGTCTGAACAATGTCAGAAAATGCAAATCCACAGAAGAATTGAGCAAATCTAGACGGCCCATCGGGATTTAACCAGACATATTCAGCAAACAAACAAATATTGGTGTGTAGATCTCATTTTCACAGACAAAACACGGACAAAACACGTTTAATGGAATATGAATGGCATATTATAAAATCCACCAACAAATTCTATTTTGAAGATGTAATAAGACAAAGATGTGAACATTGTTCACCCAATGACCATTCTTCTGAGTTCAGGCAACCCTGAAAGTATCAACTCCATAATTATGGCATGACATGCCACTTATGGAATTTATCTGTGTTTTTATTAAAAGAAAGAAATTCAGGAATAGGAATTGCCACCATCCAATGTTAGGAGCACCTTGTACAACTCTGGCCTGCGATCCCGAAATACTCCCCAGCTGCATCTCTTGTATTTGATTTTATCCAAATCAAATTGAGCAACAAGAACTGCCTCCTCTTTGTCATCAGCAGCAGCAACAATCTCTCCAGTGGGATCTATTCATGAGGGTTTCAGTTTAAGATAATTAGAAATAGCCAAAATATAATCAGAGGCTCAACAAAACAAATCCAAGATTCCAGAAAATAATGGAAAACCTGCTATGAAGGAATTTCCGTAGAATGTGATCTGGCTTTTCCCATGCTCTGTTTCAATTGTTTCCTTTCCGATGCGATTTGAAGCAACTAGTGGAACCTGATGTCACCAAGTATGTAAGCTATCAATACTTTCTTAATGAAACAACCTGGGTTGTCTCCATTGGAAAAAAAATATTGAGTACTGACATGTCCAAATCAATGCCAATTAATTATTCAAATAGCTAGTTCATTGTCTCAGAGGAAAGGAGAGAAGGATTGAACTGAATTAACCACTTATCGCTAACAGCCAAAGGCTATCCTTCAATGAACAGCAATGTTTAAAGATAACTGTATGGAAACTAAACAGAGTACCCACTACAAATACCAAATCCTAATTTCCTATTAGAAAGAGGAAGAGAAACTAAATTCTCTGAGAAAGTGCACAAGAACTAGCACGGTAGCACCACAATAACTTGGTTTAAATTGAAACCAAGTTCATAAGCCAACATACCACATTAGCACCGGCATGCCCTTGCATTACTCGCTTCCAGTGATCACGAGAATCGAGTCCATCATCTTGCGGTTCAGAACCAATCGCTGTAGGGTAGAACAATATCTCAGCACCTTGAAGTACCATTGCTCGGGCTGCCTCTGGAAACCACTGATCCCAGCAGATACCTAAGATATTAAAACAATTAATCAAATTATTGAGAATGGTGTCCTAGAAATGTCAGGTTTGGACATACAAAATTGATGTGCATCTAACTTGAGAGACATAAGTATATAACAGAACAAGAAAAATTAGGAATTGGAACTTACCAACTCCAATTTTGGCAAATTTGGTTGTAAACACCTGTAGCAACCAAAATTTAAAAAGAACAATCATTGTAAGTTTCATTCCCAGAAAATCACCCAAAGTGACAATGCCCCAAAAAGTACTTTAAAATTTGACTGATTTGACTAATATCAGATTTCAAACATATAGTGTCACCAAACTATGCTCAAAACTCAATCCTGACTTCCTGAGGGCAAAAACCCACCTTAAATCCAGTATCGCCAGGACTGAAATAGAATTTTTCCTCATAGCCTGGAAAAAAGAGACAAACAAACCAAATATAAGAACATTAAATTATCACCCAATGAAAGAATAAAAGGATAAGACAATCTTATCCTAATTACCTGGTCCATCTGGTATGTGAGACTTGCGATAGAGTCCAAGATCTGTTCCATCAGCGTCAATGATTGCCACGGAATTATAATGAGCATTGTTTGCTTCTTCGAAGAAGCTAACTGGTATCACTACCCCCAACTCTTTTGCTAGTTTCTGCATCCTGTCAATATCCACATGATGCATATCATAAATTCACATATCTAGGATATGGCACATATTGCCTCCCTGATCATTTAAGAAAATTTACAAACTATGCAGCACTACGAAGTACTACATTCAGGTCTGAGCTTCACCCTCGAAAAGACTGTTACTTTGAATTTTTAAAGCTAAAATAACATAATATTTTGGTAAACATCAAACCTCCTAGGTAATAATAACGTCTTTTTCAGCCTCAATAAAACAGTATAGATCTGCCCATATATCTATAGCAAGCTCTGAAAGATGTTTTGTTTTTTTAACAAATTGTACAAGTAGGAAACAATTGTACCTCATAATTGTTGGGTGGCCCTTGTAAGGTTTGGCTCGCTGGAAGAAATCCTCCCTTTGGGCTTGACAGAAGTAATACCCTTCAAAGAGTTCCTGGACAATAAAGCAAAATTTATAGCATACCACTGACTTATTTGATGGATTCAACAGGAGTGACTTACAAGTACAGATCAAAAAGAAGTTTGAAGATGATACCACCTTGGCATCAAATTAGATAAGTGGCACAGTCTACAAGATTAGATTTCAGAATTGCAAGATATCGAACATCTCCACAGGAACCATAGCACCCTCAGAGATACACACCTGGATTAGGATGATGTTTGCACCCTTGTCATGAGCAGCTCTCACAAGCCTGTACAGGAAGGTGATAACAATATGGAGAGTTACACAAGTTGAAATGCAAAAGCAGATCAAGTTCATGAACTAGTATTCAAAGAAATACAAATAATTATGTTGAAGCTTCTCAGTAATCAAAGTGTCAAACCAACTTGTGATGCGTAAATAAACATTTTCCCCAACAATCCAAAAGGAAACCTGCACATAGCTAATCACCAGCAAACG
This sequence comes from Mesembryanthemum crystallinum, assembly GCA_030267885.1. Taxonomy (NCBI): domain Eukaryota; kingdom Viridiplantae; phylum Streptophyta; class Magnoliopsida; order Caryophyllales; family Aizoaceae; genus Mesembryanthemum; species Mesembryanthemum crystallinum. Next base: position 7,822 of record BSSO01001595.1, on the reverse strand, counting down.
TAAAGTTAGCAATTTGCCAATTTATCCAATTTTGTGCTTCTAGTAGTTGCAATGTTCTTTGATCTATGACTATTGCCTATCATTTTCCCCGTCCTCCATATTTTTGGAGTAGGCACTAAGCTTAATCAACATTACATGCAAAGTAGACTCCAATTGCTGTGATATGAAACCTAGGTCATGTACACAAATTATGACAATTTTGCAATTCTTTTGGTAGAATATTGGCAGCTAGGTAACAGAGCATACTGCACAATCATTCTCCAACTACAGGAAACTCAGTCCTAACTTGGTCCATCATTGTGGAAAACACTTGACGGTCTAACATGAGTAACCTGACTATAATTCTACAGCGAGGCCGTTGCAAGAAACACACACCAGAACCCTTAAAAATAAAAATAAAATAAAATAAAAAAGGAGCACACTGACTCCGAAGTTGGCAGGAGCCTCCTATGAGGCACTAGGTTATTCTCCTTCATTCTATAGTGTAAGGGATTATATTGTCTGATTGGTATTTTACAGACAATGCCTGAAAGGCTGCACCATTACGATAATTCTGAAATTCAAAATGAGAATTTCTACAGTTTTTAGGTTCATCATCCACTTTCTGCTTTTTTTTTTATTTCATCCTTCCTGGGGAGAATTAACACTCCTTTTTGTTATTTCATTTTATCAAACTTCTATTCTTCCGGGGAAGCAAGTTTAAAAGAAAACCATATCAACATTTTGGCTAATATCTCATCTTGCAACCAAACTTATGTCAATTCACTACTGTCATGTAGTTGTTTCTTTCNCCACCCAAGGAAGAAAGAAAGGGCGGTGGAAGAAAGAGAGAGATAGAGAGAAACTCTCAGCAATTGAAAACCTCGGATGCAAAACTGACGTGTAAGTATATGAATATCTTTTGATCAAAGAAAAGGTAAAACTTAGATGGTTTATTAGTTCATCTATATCAATTATGCCATTAGGCCATCATTATTATTATTATTATACCTTCGTCGGCATAATCATTATTGGAAAAACAAAGGGAGCTGACTGTTTTATTTGCTGTCGTTTCTTGATCTTTTGCTAAATTACTTGTTTTCTAACCATGAAGTACATTGGAGAAAGAGAAGAACTTTTCAGCGACATATGTTCCTCTTCCACTAGTCTCTTAACTAATTTAAGGTTGGAAGCTTCAATCCTGTTTACTGACACTTTTCCTTAAAGCTAAAATGTTCAGTTAGAAGAAAGCCCTAGCTCAACACAACCTCTTCAGGCAGTGCAAAATAACAAGGGTCCAAACTTCAGCCTAATTCATTATCACTTAAAACCTTCAACACAAAAAAGAACATTCGACTGCTGGCACTACTTGGCAATCCATCCTACACTATGACCTAACATCTCTTGCAAAAGGGCAGGGGGCCTATCACATCATCGATCAAAGAATAGAAATCAACCATTCTAACGCACATACCAAAAGGGATAGAGAGCAAATGCAGCATTCTTAAGACTAGCATCAAGAATGAGCCACAAGAAGAGCAACTGTGATTCATGCCTAAGGCGACTTCACCGTTTTCCAATAACTCAATCTCTATCACTTAAGTTGGCAAGGGAAGGGCAAGGCAGATCTATAGCAATCCGCGACTAGAAGCTGAATGAAGCAGAATGGCACATCTTACATTGGCCATTTACTTACAGTTGCAATATTAGATTGTAACCATCTCAAAAACCCGAAAAATTGTTATAACAAGTTTTATCTTCTCCCACCACCTAAAAGAAAAAAAGGGTTCTTCAATTGATATATTAGACTATTCCTCCTTTAACCAACTATTTGAAATCAAAATAACAAGCATCATAAATCATAACATGGTGCATTATTGATATACAAACTAAACCATACCAAATTATGTAACTAGCTATGAATCAAGCAGCAATTCACCACAATGAAGTAATTAGGCCTCTACATCAAATCAAATCAAATCAAATCAAATCAAACTTAGCTAGTAAAGTTGAGAAACAAAGCACCAGAATTCGAATTTAAGCAAATTTAAAGAGTGAAATTAAGAAGAAAGAGAAACCTTTCAGCGTTGGCGACATTTAGGGAGATGTCATCAGAACAAGCGAACTGAAGAGCAGACACCGTCACTTTCCTTCCCTCCATTTTTTCCGGTGTCGGAGCTGAGGAAGAGTCGGCGAAACTCGGCTCGGCTCGGCTCAGCTCTGCTGCAGAGGATGAGGGTTTTAATGGAGGGTGTAGGAGAGAGAGAGAGGCGGCGCCCAACTTGATGGCGCTATTGGACGACGTTGACGGTGACGGTGACGGAGGAATCAAGCAGAGAATAACAGTTGACAGCCTTCAACTTCTGTTTATCTTCTCTTTTCACACAATCCTTTTTCTTTTTTTTCTTCCCTTTTTCAGTGTTCTGTGGAGTTTTTTTTCTCTTAATCGATTTTAATTACTGATCTAAATTTATTATTAAATATTTATTTATTTCTAATACTCTCAAAAAGTGTCTACATGAATAAATTTGTTTCTGCTTTTGTTGATTGTCATGGATCAACTTGATCATGTTGTTGTCAAAGTTGGTAAAATTAGATATAAATCAATTAGACCAAATTCTACTCACTTGATTATGTGCAACAGGCCCCAATAGGTTGTGTTCATTTCAACTTACTAGTACAGTATTCAATTTAGTTCATTTCAGCATGTATCAGTTGAAATGAGCACACCAAATTTCCAAAAAAAATCCGGTGGAGAAAGAAAATGGTGTCACCCCCACAGTTTATCAGCTATGGAAAATACAAATTTATACTACTTACATGGATTATAAACATTGACTTTTAGTGGCACTCTGTATAACCTACACCATCTAGATGAAACAGGCTCAATCATTCAGATAAATAAGTGGATGTATATATCATATAAGACCTGGCTCAATATGGTTACACTGTTGCATCCTTATTGTTGGTATTATTACTCGTTTGGTTATAGGAAATGAACCAACGATAACGATGCAACAGTGTAACCATATCGAGCCAGCATGAGCTTGTTTGTGTTTTCCTTTCTGTAAGCGTCCATCTGGCATCCAGGTAAAGCATCAAAGTATGAATGCACGAAAATAAGGGGCCATTCGATGAAACTGAATCTGCATGATTTATTTTGAAGGTTAACACAAGAAATAAACCTGCATGGATTGCTTATGCAAAAAAACCAAGCTACCTGTCATATTAACAAAACAGATGATTCTCAAAAATCAACCTGTTTCAGTTCAACACTGAGTCGTATATCATGACCTCTTCAGATATGTATCTAAAGTAAACTCGGGACTGGGGAAATGTTGACCAAGGGCAAGAAACCATTGTTTTGTAACAGAATCACACCGATTCTTTATCAGACATGTTCAAGCATCACCCTAGATTAAGGAAACGAGACCAAATATTCTGCGAGTTCTTCAGTCCTGGACTTCTTCCTTCTTCTTGGATCCACCTTTGAGGTACCATCCCAAACCACCCAAGACAGTGACAGCTCCAGCCACAATAGCATAGTTGCGGTTCTTGTCAGATGACACGTTGGTGGCTGTTGATGAACCTGCACCACTTGGCTTAGCATCAGTCACTGGAGTTCCTGAGCCAGTTGCATTTGTCTCTGCAGGTTTAGGACCCTGAAATCATTCAACCGTAAGATAGAGAGCAATGATTCCAATGATAGCAACAATATAATGTCACAGGTGCTGGATGACCAACTAAGCGAATCAGGAGAGTGGAGTAACACATGTATCATGGTGGGCTCAGGCTCAAGATGACCAGATAACACAAAAGGAAAAGTAACAACTAACAAGAGACATCTCAGATCCATTCCTTAAACCACTCTGAATAATCTATACTTCAGCAGGAAAATTCTGTCTCAAAAAAGAGAACAAGGAACAAATAAAGTGTACACTACCGCGGAATCACAAACCACATGCTGTATAATACTAACGAAAGCACTTAGAGCCCCAGATACAAGTTGACTTAAATAGGCACATTACACTTGAGTCCCATTCTATCATCTCAAATAGTCAGATCTCAACCAATCAGATCATATAGCAATCGGCATAAGTAGATGTAATATATAAATTCATGGAAAAACAGATGAAGGGTACAATTTCACACCTGACGGGCAAGCTTCTCCAACTTCTCTTTCTCCATTTTCTGCGGTGGCATAAATACATGGCATCAGAACATAATAGAATTGGGAGTACAGTAGCACAATATTGTCAAAGACAGATTATGCAGCCTTGGAATGATGAAACAATCACCATTACAGTCACACAATACGTATTTCATCAGAAAGAGGTGCTTCATATTATAAGTGCTAAGTTTTGTCTCAGTAACGGTGTGCACATATGGCTCGTGGACATGCCACATAGGTATAGGTGTGAGAAAGCGGCATGTTCTAGAAGTAGCAGATGCAGCTCTGCCCCAAGTTCACGAAATTCATGGCCTACCATCTATGCCCATTCCTCATCAGTTAGTCCCTGATTTGGACCTACTAGCAGAGAATTTATACATAAAGGCACCACGTGATACCCCAATATGATTGGGATATGTTCTGGCACAGTTCAAATTTCAAAACAGATCTTCAATACCCCAATAATTTATACTCGTTGTACTGAACTTTCAGCTCTCGGGACATAATATGAAGTTACATAAATAGTTGTTCTAAGGTTGAGAAACGTTTTTGGCAGTGCTTGACCCCAATAAACAAGGTTCATTGTTCCTCCATAAATTCTCACCCGCAACCAGATAATTGCCTATCTTCCTCCCATAAGACCACCTTAGTGGTACATGTCCTAACACTCTCAATACATAAAGCAGCAGATTTTGCTAAATTTGTGCAATATGAAAGGGCATTAACATTACCTTGATGTAGACATTCTCTGCAGCTTTTTCCTCCTCACTGAGTACCTTGCCACCGCTTGAAAACCTCCGAGATATGTACCTTGCAGCAACTCTTCCAGCCATGGTGATTGTATGTATATCACTTCAAATAGACCTCCTAAAAAGATAACAGAAGATCAATCAGAACATATTAATTTGCAAATTGATCAACATAAAAATATTAGCTTCACAGTTAAAATTTCATGGCACACATAACTATTACAATATGGGACGGTTAAACACACTGAAAGAATTGACTTAATTTCATGCAGCAATAGCATAAATTTGGAAAAGCAGTTCACCAATAAGGAAACACCAATACCCAAATCTACCTCTTAGGATGTTCCACTCAAGATGACACAATACAATTAATTAAGTAGACACTAGAAACAGAATACTGCTAGATATCGAGAAGGACTACAACTGATCCACCAAATAAATTCTAAGATCACAGTAAATTAGAGATTCACTAGGACTTGCCGCCCGACCAACAACTGAACCAATCTCATTTCATAATATACATCTCATAGTTCCAACTTCCAAGCTATCTCTGGCCACATTCACCTTGGTGGCTTCCTTTCAGGCGTAAATAACCAACAGAATAACCAACAGAATAGACATCTATCGCGCAATATACTACTAATACAATTTGCCAATAAATAGATGACAGCAAATTTCCATGACTAGAAAACCAAAACCTAACCAGATCAAGCACACCCATAATATGTATGAGCACAGGATATTCCTAAATGATTAATACATCTAATTGTTTCACAATATGTCACCTGCCATATATTTAATTCAGCCATTAATCCTAAAACCAATGAAAGTGGGCGATTATTCACAAACCAATCTTGTACAAGACTTTCACCCTTTGCACCTCTTACAAATGTGAAGGAACACAAGGCATAACACATTGAAACACGCACTACTTAATCAGTTTTCCATAACTGAAACAACCACACAGAATTACCTCAGGTAAACTCAAAGAACAGTGAATCAAACTAAGGTAATGAGCACAGACATATGTCCCCGACTCACCATGGTAGTCCTAAAATCCATCTCTATGCACATTATTGAGAAATTTTCCCCTAACAAGCATTCAAACAGATTGAATTGATGAAGTTTTCTCAAAAGCATTTATAAATTACTCCTATAACTGAAGTAAACCAACTAAGCTGTCCAAACGTCTTACGAGCACAGATAGCCTAAGTACAATAGCACATATAGTTCAACAGAATGTCCATTGTTCAATAATCCTCGACTAGATTAGGCTAATAGAAAGTATAAACACACAAATCAACCGTACACTTCCATTTCGTAAAAGCAAATATAACAGAATACAGATGCAACAAAACACGCAGAACGCAAAACAAAATGACGATCAAATTTCACGAAGAAACAGAACTCGCAAAACCCTAGCATTAGCAAACCACAAAATCTTACACTCAAAAACCAAACAAAGCAAAAAAAACACAAAATCATCAGATTTGATCGACAGCAAAAATGGAAGATAACATCGATGTTCAAACAAAATCAAAAATCGAAACTACAGGCGAGACCTTGAGCAAGAGAAAAGTACAGTACTATACTATCTACGAGCTGAAAATTTTCGAACCTTCGAAAATCGCAAAATCAGAAAACCTCGAACAAATTGCAGACAAATTTGAGCAAAACAGAAAAGAAATTGAAGATCGAAAATGAAATTGAGAGCAATGCAGGATTGGAATAGATGATTTACCGAATACTTACGAACAAAATATTGAGGGAGAGAGAACGATGGGGTTTAAGGAAGGACGAACTGTGCTTAAGGAAATCAAATGGGCGTATATAGAAGAGTCGAGCCTTTGGTCACCGATTGTGGTAAAAGGGTCGTCAGCCGTTCGATTCAAAAAACGGATTGATTGACTGATTGATTTGATCAAGATTCTGTTTATTCATTTTCCGGTGGGTAACAAACGACAAATTAGGCACAAAGGCTCAACTGGTAGCTGATTTGATCAAGTGGTTAGTCTGGTCACTATCAAACTTGTTACTCCCTCCATCCTGGTGATACATTACTAAACTATTTTGGTTGCGGAGTTTAATACAGGTTTTAATTGGTTGAATGTTTCAATTATACCATTTAATTATGTGTGAGAGAGAAAGAAAAACTGAAAAAAGAATAAAATATTAGAATGGGAGGGAGATAGAAATTCAAAAGAGAAAGAGTGTGATTGGAGAGAGAAAGAGGTTTTTTTTTAATTGTATTCTGGATATATTAGAGGGGTAATATGGGGAGGTTATGATGATTTATTCGGTTTGGTAACGTATGGGTGGGACAGAGGGAATATTAGTTTGGTGTATATGTTAAAGTGCACAATATTAGAATAGCTCTCAACCAAATGAGTTGAGCTTGATTTGAACTAAACTTATATGAAAGGCTTGTTGGTTTCACTTAGATTGGGTATGGTACTGAAATCAATAAAGGAATTCCACTACACTCTGTTTGGTTGGACAGTTGAACTACATACAATGACAACCTAAGTCATTACTTGAGAGTAACTTAGTCCTCTCGTATGCAATCCTCCTATCCCGAGGGTAAGGTTGTCATTCACTCATTCTCTTCTTATGTGAGGAAAAAACAACGCTCATTTATCTCAATCCTTACTCCCTTCCCTGGCTGTCACTCTCTCCTCACTTTCCGCTGGTACCACTTCCCCCTCTCTCTCCACCAAGCATGTTTGTTATGACATTGATTTGATTGGTGTTTCGTTTTCATAATTCCTTGTAAATTTCAGTGTTTGAAGTTATGGTGGTATGAATTTTGGTCAAAACTCGCAATTTTAAATTTAATTTTTTTTTTTTGGGGGGTGGGTGGGGGGAGGCTTCTCTAATCGATCTCATCGGACAATAGCTTGATTTTTGGCTATAAACTAGTTTT
>BSSO01001594.1:0-22763 GCA_030267885.1 Mesembryanthemum crystallinum | reverse complement strand
AATACACCATCCTTAATTCTTGTGTGAATAGTGCAATGTTAAAGAAAGTGAGGGATGGATGAAATACTATTTTTCCTTTGTTAATTATTCTTATAGAACTACTATAGTTTCCATAAAAATCTAAACACGGTGACGTGAACTTGTTCACACATACATAAACACAGGTGTCCTTACATCACATGAGCTGAGCTGCTATCCTATAAATTAAATACGAGTATTTATATGATGCCATTATGTGTACAAATTACACAACATTATTAATAGCGGTAAAAATATCCGAAATTCACATAAAATACTACTCACCCTTATAAAGGGAGGGGCTTATAAATCACGCGGATACACACAGTGGGAACCGTTGAAGGAAAAAAAGTGAAGAAGAAGAAGAAGAGTGGATCAAAGAAGAACCAAAAAAAAAAAAAAAAAAAAAAAAACCAGTCGGTTGTTTTTTCGTTCTTTGATTCATGTGGGGATTGTCTAAGTCTCTCTCAAGAGTCAAGACTCAGACATCCACTCTTCCTTCCTTGTTTCCTTCTCATTTCCTCTGATTCCTCCACTTTTTATTAGCAATTTCATTTCATCCTTATCTTCCAATATTATCCAATTTTTGTCAATTTCAGTTTGTCTCTTTTCTTTATAAACCCTCCATTTTTCTCTCTATCGTTCTCTAACAATTGGGTTAGATTTCAATCCAGAAAGAGAGAGAAAGAGAGAAAGAGTTGGTAGTTGTTATTTGTATAATTAGAAATGGCTTCATCTTCATCATCAGCTCAGCTTCGTCTCATGTCCGATCTCAAATCCATCATCACCGAGCCTTCTGATGTAACTCCTCTACTCACTCAATTCTTCATCTTCAATTTCAATTTCGATGTTATCTTCAATCGTTGATGATCGATCTGAAATTCAATCCTCTAAATTGAATTGAATTGAAATTGAAAATTCCAGGGTTGCAGCGCAAGTCCCATGTCGGATGATAACCTCTTTGTATGGAGCGCTACCATTTTCGGCCCCGATGAAACCCCCTGGGAAGGTCTCCCTCTTTTCAACCCCCCCCCCCCCCCTTTTTTTTTTGCTCTGTTATTTGTTTATTTATTTATTTTGGTGCTGAATTTTGTGGTGAAATTGATGTTTCTCAGGTGGAGTTTTTAGTCTAAGGTTGACGTTCAATGAGAATTACCCAGAAAAGCCTCCACGGGTTCGCTTCACATCCGAGCTCTTTCATCCCAACGGTAAAAATTTATGTTTCTGTTTGCTTGTTTGACTCATAGAATTAGTGGAGCTTAGCCGCACTTAGCTGATGTTTGATGCTTGGTTATGAATTAATGAGGTTACATGAAAGTTATTATGGGTTTTGAAATCTGGCATTTCAACTTGTTAGAACTAAGTTAGAAATTGAAATGTGAATTGCAAAGTTCTGTACTTTGTCATGATATCAATTACTTGTAGTATGATCTAAATTGAGAATTCTCTCCCAAAATTTGTATTTTGTACATCATGCTTAGCAGTATTAGGTGAAGTCAACGGGTGCTTTAATTTGTTCAAGGAGCCTGGAATTTTGATCTCTAAAGCAAGTGCCAATTTGGAATACAACCCAACTTGGTAAAGGTGCTTAGAATATTTGATTTCCACCACCAACCAAGATAGGGTTCTGAATTGGAATCTTGGTGACCACATTCCCATACTTGAAGAGTTGGCCTGGTGTTATGGGGTTAGGTGTTTAGCCGTAAGAATGCGTTGTTATACCCCTTATCTCGTCCGTAACTCCACTAGTAGGTTGTCCGTATCCTCTCTAGTAACTGGAGAGGTCCAGTTCTTTTTTTGTGAGAGGAAAAGTTGGCGAGTTTAGTGAAGTCTCTCGCACAAAAATAACTGGACCTCTGCTGTTACTTGAGAGGATTATGATTGACTTGTCGGGGCTAAAATGGATACCTTCTGAGGAATCAATGGGTTTACTCCAGTCTAATGTCAATTATTGGGTTCATTACCTCCTCGTTATTTTATCAGTTTTCCTCTAGTTCCTTGCTTCTTTGTTGAAACCTTTTCTTCTTTATTGTTTTGTGTGTATACAGTTTACCATGATGGTACTTTGTGCATGGACATCATCCAGGATGCTTGGTCACCTTGCCATAATGTAGCAACAATCTTGACATCTATCCAGGTACACGAAACACTTCGTTTTTGTATTGTTTGCCTACTTGTGTGGTGAACAACACATCTTGTGCGATCATTAATTTTCACATATTGCTCAAATCCATTTTCATAGTATTCACACTCTTTACATTGTTTGCAGTCCCTTCTCACTGACCCCAATCCTTCAAGTCCTGCGAACCCAGAGGCTGCTCAGCTCTACCAGCACGACATTCAGGCCTATAACNAAAAAAAAAAAAAAAGAACTGGCTTGTCAAAATCAGGAAAATATGCCATTTTTAATCTATTGACATTGAATAATTGGATGATCTGCAACAGGAGAGTTCGTAGATGTGCTCGTAAATCCATCGAGTGTTGGTGACGCAGCAGGCAAATCATGTCAAATGAAGGAACCTTTACTTGAGCTTTCTGAGCACCCACAACCAGCGTAGAGTGTTGTATCTTCGATCAAAAGGACATGTCCCAAGTTCTTTCATTGAATAGTTGCACGTCATGTGAATAACAAAGCGTGATCCATTCGTCATGCTTGTATCAAATTGCTAGCTGCTTCATTTATTCGTAGGTGCTAATTCTTTCAAGCACATGTCCCCTAATTTTATACTATGCTACAAGTTGGTTATACCAGAGATTGGATACAACTTTAGATCTGCAGTTTGTTTTTTCTTTTTCTTGGAGGTTGGGGGTGGGGAGGGGGGAGCACTTGTGTAGTATGTGTACTATAGTAATTGTTGTAATGAAACAAAAGGGTATTTTTTTCAGTTAAGTTAGTTTGTGAATTCAGATAACATTTCACTTTTGATCTTGTATATGATTAGTTTTTTCTATTTCAAAATTCGAGGAATAGTAAAGAATCACACTTACAGCTAATTTTGCCAAACATGGCCTAGAATCGAAAAGTTAGCTGAAATTGCTGAATATACCCAAAGGATATTAGCCTCAACTATTTCATAGGTTCATTATGTTCATCATTCCCAGTTTCATAAGTCAATCAATAAATCCAATGCTCCCAATTATCTGAGTTATTTTCTTTTTCTTTGAGTAACCATGTTTAAAATAGATTGAACAATTTCATGTATTCATTATTCCCTGTTTTTTCGTGTTCTCACAGGCTAACAATTTCATCAATTGCATAAAACATATCACTTCGAAAGAGAATACAACAGCCGTTGCAGCAATCTGTACACATTGAAAGGACCCATTCAACCTAAGAGTTACATGGTTGAAATGAACTATACATGATCATGGTTCTTGTATTGTTGTAGGTGTAGCAGAACACATAAGGACGGCGTCTGCCACAGACGTGAACAGCCTGTCCTCTCCAATCAAGTTAATTAAGCGAGATGAGTGGAATTTGTCAATTACAAATTGCCCTGGATTCACAATTATAAGCTGTCCAAAGAAACATCACAAAGTGTTAGCCAAAACAATGAGTTACCCATTTAATTTAATTGCCAAAACAGTGCAATTATCATCTTATAAAACATGTGAGATGATCGTTGACGTTTTGATCAGATTCATATAATCATAGCTTGCTCTTGGCATCTTATCTGTTTTATTTTTTACCTTAATGTTTTTCTTCTCAAGGCTCCTGTATAACTTTTCAAGGGCATGGGTGCCACTAGTATCTATATCTGCAACAGCTGCAACCAGTAATAATATTTTTGCTTTAGATTCATGAGATCCTTGGGTGTGCCAAGATCCACAAAAGTTAAAAGAGAAGATAAAGATGATGTTAGATTGTTTACGTGACATGTCGAGGATCAAATATTCAATTTTAGGTAGATTGTTTTCGACAAGCTGATCTTCCTCTTCATTAAGCCATTTCATTATCCTGCATCATAAGATTAGCAGGTGAACCCTCCAAAAATCAATGAAATTTAAGCAGTAACTATTGTTTTAATTGGCACATTCCTAGACTCGACATAAAAGATGGGAAAATATACCTCTCCTTAATGTAATTGGAGTTGGTGAAGTAGATTGGAGAGTCAACTCTGATGATCAGAACACCAGGAACCACAGTCGCCATACAATACTGTTGAATGTTCTTATACTCAGACGAGCCAGGAAGCTTTCCAAGTATTGTAGTTTGTGGGCGGGTTACCCGGAACATGATCTTCCCAAACGATAGGCAGACCTGCTCATAATTTCCCCTTCATATATACTAGCACATTTAGAGGAAACAACACTTCAAAATTAAAAATATATGCATCATTCTTACAGCTATCAGGAGACCAATCTCCACTGAATGGAAAATCACACCAAAGAAGGCTCCCATGCAAGCAATGAAGTCAAACTTATCAATCTTCCATATCTGAATAATCTCTTTGATGTCGATTAGACCAAGCACCGCAGATATGATAATCGAAGCAAGTATTGCATTTGGAATGTAATTAAACAGGGGTGTAATCACTAATAGTGTCAACAATACAATACAGGACATCACAATGTTAGAGGCTGCTGTCTGACAACCAGCCAGGTAGTTCACTGCAGAGCGTGCAAATCCCCCTGCAAGCCAATAGTACACAGTATCTCATCAAGTATTCTTTGCACTCAAAAACTTGCGTAGATCAAGTGTATTCTATACAACATGTGAGTCACCCCTGTTATTAAGAAAGGTTGCCGCTTTCTGTAGGAAGGTCATGCCTGTTCTTAAGAAAAGTCATCCTTGTTCTATTACTTTTGGTAAAGTCACGCTTCTTCTAAAGGAAAGTCACCCTGGTGTATACTATTGACAAGTCTATGCAGGACATACACTTTTTTTGCAAAGGAAACAAAGATTGAAAGACATTGCATTCTATTATGAGACTCAATCAACGACCTATCTATGGTAGTATTAAACTTTGAATTATATGTTCAGTGCAAGATGATCATGTCAAGCCATATGAATGTAAGAAAGTAAAATTCTAACCTGTGACTACATAGCAAGATGTCAAGGAACCAATAATGTTTGTGGCTCCTAGTGCTGCCATTTCTTTGTTCCCATCTAGCTCGTAGCCTCTTATATCTGCAAATGTTCTTCCAATTGCTACAGCTTCCTGGAATAAGAAAGAAATGAGTCGTGTGTCTTCTTCATTTTGCTGATTTAGATCAAAGAAAAAACTTCTATGATTCTTTGAGGACGCTGGGGATGTTATTAACTTAACAAGATAAAGACCATTGAATATGCTTACCGTTAGAGCAATTACGCCCACAACAGCACCAATTCTGAAACCTTTAGCAAGATAGGTCCCAGTAAAATGTATCTGGCCAGCAGATGATGGATTAACACCCTTTGGTATATGTCCTACCTGAAATGTGATCACAAAAACCAACTAGCTTGATACTTCCCATCATTAGCAAAAAGTAATCCCGGTGCTTATATGAGCATTTTTTTAATTACTTACGATTTTGACACCATGTTTATCAGCATGAGTGATGTAAACAAAGAATGTGGAGAGGATCAGAGAGACCAGTGGACCTATTGCTGAGATCCAGAACAATCTTTTGTTCCTCTTTCCCTATTGATAATTAAGAAACAAAAATGAGCAAAAGCTTTCATATGCGAAAGAAAGAGTAAAGTGTGCATAAAGTACCAAGGACTTCTTACAATGTACTTTGTAGCCAATAGGAATGCCAAAAATGATACTCCTATAGCTATGGTACGCAAATCCCACTGTCATAAAAACAGCCAACATACTACCATCAGTTAATCTGAATTAACTAGAAGGAGCAGAAAGAAGTAGTTTTGATAGAGACATATTATATATATATCCAGCAGATTAACAATAATAAGAACAAGAAGTCAAGGCACAAGACATACTCCATGATGTACTGCACTCCATACTGAGTGCATAACAGAGATGATATCAGTCTTCTTAGAGAACTTTTTAATGCCTAACAATCCTTTGAGCTGTTGAAGGGCTATAGTGATGGCAGCTCCAGCCATGAACCCAACAGTCGCAGCATGAGAAAGGAAGTCTACTAAAAAGCCCAATCTGATATGAAAACCCATAATACAGTACAGTTCAAAGCCTTTTCATTCTCAAATCTGTAACCTCAATATGACCATGAAGAGTAAAAAAACAACAGACCTCAGGAATCCTAGTGCAGCCTGAGTTATGCCTGCAAAAAATGTAGCAGTGAACGCAAGACGCCGATATTCAGCAGCTTGATTGACAGGATCAAACTCCTTTTGCAGGAGAGTTCCCATCATGAGAGACACCACAGCAACAGGTCCAACAGCCAGCTCTCTCGAGCTACCCATCACCGCATAAATGAGAGGTGGGATAAAGCTGCTGTCTACAGGTATAATGACCCAAAATCATTTTTGCAATGTTTTTCAACTATTATTAGCAGAAGATGATAAATAGATAACTCACATAAACCATACTCTGGAGCCAGGTTAGCAAGCTTTGCATATGCAATATCCTGTTTAAATAAATCATAAGCTAATTAGCTAACTCCAATTTGCAAACCGTTTTCTATGCAAAATAAATCAAAAAAGGAAGGTGCAAACTGTTACCTGAGGGACTTGCATGCTTGCAATAGTGATTCCTGACAGGAGGTCTCCACGGAATTTGGAGAAGTTGTATGATTTTCCCCATCCAAGGATCGGGAAAACAGCTTCTAAGCTAAGAATAAGCTTTCTGGATTTTGATTGACCCTTTAAAGAACGCAATGGATCATCTGAGAAGAAAGTTTCCATAAAACCATCTTTAAGTTCCTTGAAGAGGTTTTGTTTAGTTTGCAGACTGAGCTGTTGAACATTTGGAGCGGTGTCAGAATGAAGGTGTGATGAAGTCACACCCATAGAGTCCATGTCAAAACTCACACGTTTAGAGAAGACAGAAAAAAGCGATTAGTTCCCTAAACACTCAAAAAAGCTTCCAAGAGAACACACCTTCAGTTGTACATCAACCAACTACACATATATATAGTAATATGGCTGAATAAAGCATCTTTCCCTCTTTGCACAGAAAATACAAGGAAATATACTTTTTGCATTTTGTTTTTTACATTGCATATATCTCAATGAAATGTGCAAGTGCTGACCTGATCTCTGCATTTATCTTCAGCAATGTGAAAGCTACTTTCATTAGTCGACAAATGATTTCATAACAATCCTTGACCTCCCATATTGTAATAGGCAAATGGGCACATGAAATTGGTTCTTCAGTAAAATACTACTTATTACTTGCATTCCGATCAAATAATTAAATTTGATGAAAGGGATACTTAAAAACTAAAGTATATTGGAATTGGAACAGTTCAAAGGCACTGAAGTACCAATTATAAGATAACAAAAGTATATTTATAGTTAGTATGAGTTCAATAATATGCCAAAAGTCCTGCACTGATCATAACACTATGATCAAAAGTGACAAATATGTACAACAATCAATAGAAGAGATTGGCCTGAAGTAGGAAGCATCTTAACATGAAAGATCATAGAAATTTCTTATTCACAAAGTGGAGTCAACCACATATACCAGCAAACAAGCCAATCAGAGAATCATAAGACAAAGGTTGTTCCAATTCCAAATTGTCAACAATAATGACTAACCAACCTGAAATGTGTATATGTATATTTTTTTTGCTCATCAAAAGAAAGGTGCTAGTGCTAGTGAATAGCGACCGATGCACCTCCCGCTACGTAATTTTCGGAATCTTGTGTTCAAGAGCGAACATATCAGAATAACTGAACAACCGGCGCAAGCACTGGCTCTGGTGTATATGTATATAGTATATGCTTTTCACCCTCAAAAAAGCACCTTCTATTCTGACAAATTCTTCCTTGATACTTTCTGGTCTTCCAGGTGAAAAACCTGACGAAATGAAAGGTACAAAATCTAACTGCAAGTGTGTTGGTGATACAGAACTAAAGTCTTTGGTTTCACAAGTTACCCAGTTAAACCAACAAAATAATTCTGAAATAGCTAGAGCTATTAGTAGGTTTGCTAAGTCTTTATGGCTGCTAGTATAGATTTACATAAAATTCTCCAAATTGATTGAGTTGAAGATACGAAGAAATACACTTGTTCAAAAAAAACAACTAGCATAGTATTTAATATGTTTGTATGATATGTAAAATATTAGCCACCATGTAATTGAAATTGGTAAGCAAGTAAGCAACCTTGATCAAGATGCATGGACTTTGATGTATAATAATGATTGACTTAAAAACCATTCCTAGGTTTATCAACAATGATGAAATATAATATATATATATATATATAGGTACAACAAGAAAAGTCTGCGATGTCCATGAGCCTCCAATTGAGTAAAAATAATCTATTAATCCAATTGACACTAATCAAAATAATTGCAACATGATCAGTCTAAGTCTAGCACACAGATATGCTATATCTTTGCATCCCAAAAACAGTACCTTATGCAACTGCTACAAACAAGTTTAGGCATTTCAAAAGTAAGTTGTTAGTCTTCAAAAGATGCATATAAGCTCCTGTCCATATCCTATTTCAGTTTGCAAATTCCAAAGTCAGCTAATTGTACAGATGAAAATTGTCCTTATTTATCACCTAACACAATAAATTGAAGTACAATAGACAAAATAAAACAAACAGAGGAAGAGAATTCATATAGAAACACAAGCCAAGAAGAAAACACTACTAATAGAATTGATTGGAAAAATTGGCAAAAACAACACCACTTTCGCTGAGTTAAGATTTCTACATTTTTAATGCGAACTTAACTTTTTCATCAATTAAATGACACAAGTTCTAGCGGCAGTGAGAAGTCTTTCGACCAAAAGATGACATGAAAACAAAATCACAAAGGAAATAATAATAATAATACACATCAGTCTAACTAACTCAATGAAAGATTGGAGTTATTTTTGCCAAATTTTCCAATAGAATTTGGGTAATCAATTTCTGAAGACTTTCTTCTGTTAAGCGATCTTGAATTACCTGATACATGAAGTGGTTTTTGTTGAATCAAATTTTTAAGGAGTACTTTCTTTGAAGAAAAGGTAGAAACGACGACAAATAAACCCTAATCACTCAAAATATTTAATTGCAACTAGAATAATAAACAGTGCTATTAAAAAAGTCGTACCTCCAACTGGCGCGGTGTGGAAGTTGGCACCGAAAAGAAAAAACGGCTACGGAGTCATCAGCAACCCCGTTAGATTCTTCTTTTCTGTTTCTCTTATTTACATTGCAATGCCTGAGCGAGCCACCAGGGCCAACACAAAGGGTGTAATTTAGTCAAGCTGAGTTGAGCCCGGGTCAGGCGGATTTGAAGCTCAGCATGAAAATATTTTTTATTTTTATTTTTTATTTTTTATTTTTTTGCTCGATTCAGCTAGAAATTTCATGAACCAAAAAATTTATGGTTCAATATAACTCGACTTAGGCCCAACTCAACTTGAGTAGGACTAACTACTATAAACAAAATAATGAAAGCAAATTGTAAATAAGTAAAACCTTACATGAAAAAAAAAAAAAAAAGGCATTTATGGAATCTTTTATGGTGCCACTCAAATTCGGGGACAACAATTTAACTTACTAATCCAATGTAGTTCAATCATAGGCTCAAAGCATAATAATAAACACAGGGTTGACGAGAGCATTTGAGTTGACTTGTGCTTCAACTTTAGCACAGTTTTGTTGTAAGTGTTGACCAAGCCAAGCCAAGCTCCAAGGCTGGCAAAGTCGATTTGAATAAGTCTCTTAAATGTATTACTACTAGTATGGAAGAATTTTCGCGCTCATTAAGCCATTACCTCTTTCTTCCTAAACGGTGAGGTGGTAGCATAATTTGGCAGCTACATAATTTGGTAGCTACACTACTGTAACTCCTAAAATATCGAATTCAAGAGCTTATCGAGCCAATCAAGCTTAAATCATGGTAGGGACGGCTCAACTTAGAGAGCATTTGAGCCGACCTTTAGTTGAGTCATACCAACTTGAATCAATGCCTGTACGTATTTTACATGAAAAAAATTCCTTACTCATTTTGCCATTCCAATTTACCCCCTTCTTCTTAAAGGGTGGGGTGGTAGATAAGTTAGTACTTAGTAGCACCTCTTTTCGAACTCGGAATATCACAAAGAAATGGCAATCCAAAAAATAAAAAAACAGACCAACAAGTACTAAGGAAAAGAAAACGCGGCAAGTAGATTGTTAACGGTTTTGAGTGGGTTTATTTTGATGCTACGGTGAATGCGATGGCAGATAATTTGTTTAATACTCTATGTATTAGTAGTATTTGATTGCAAAGAAAGTGGAGTATTAGAGGGCCCATCAAATTGAATTTTGAATGAAAACTTGGATGCCCATCAATTTGAATTGAAAATAGAACTGTAAAGGGCTGCAAAGATTGACGCTGTAGATGTAGTATCATTGATGAGTGGTGGCAAAATCGCCGAAATGAAGTAGTTGTTTGAGTTCAACATCCCTCAAGGAAGCTTATTGAGGCCTGCCAAAAAAAAAAAAAAAAAAAAAAAAAAAATATGATACTATCAATTGTGGAGTGTATTTCATCTTACAAAAGTGAAACTTATACATACAAGTTGCAACTTCTGTGGGAGATCTAGGTTCAATTCTCCATGAAATTTGAAGATGATCATTGCCTTGGAAGCTAGAGGTTTCGGAATCCTTGATGATTTGGGTTGGAGTTTTCTTATTTCATAATAGGTGTAGGTTTCTTATGCAATTCACAAGTCACAAGATTGGTTCGGTCAATCCACTTCTATGAAACAGCTGATTGCATTCCAATGGAAATAAATCACATGGCAGAGGATACATTGGTTATTCCTTAATCGTTGTTGCAGTTACTGGCTTGTACAATTTGGCTAAGTGATCGATTCGTTTAGATTTTAAGAAAGAAAGAGAAGCGTTTTTCATGCATATGGTATTCTCCCAGTTAAGTTTCCAAGCATTCCCATTCCTTCTAACGATTGTAGCCTACATATATGCATTTGTCATTCAAGTTGCTAATCTTTGCAGGTGGTTACTGCAACTTCAAAGTTCTCCATGGCATTCTCATTCACTATGTCATTTGTACAAACTCGTACTACATTCTAAAGCAGTGGTGCGTGACTACTCAGATAATGGTTTTAATTTCTTTTAATTCTTCCCTTCTGACCTTCATTGTGTATTTTGCTGTGATGGGTTTTTTTTTTTTCTGGATTTCCTCTTTTTTTCTGTTTATCTTGGTTTAGGTGGTGTCGCTGCTGCAAGGATAATATGTCTATTAGACAAATCATCAGGCATCATCGAATCCTGGCTGCGATCAATTTTAGTGAGCTCTTTCTGTTTAAGTATATGGGTTTTGAGAATTTCTTTCACTAAGCAGCAGTTTTGAATTCCATTCTTTCACGTGTAGAAGTCTTGACCTTAATGCTTCTTTATTGATAGCATGCTTGTATCTGCTACAGACTGATTTTGTGCTATAAAAGATTTGGAAAGGTCAAGTACTGGATCTTAGCGATTTCGGTTGATCAGTTTCTTTGCCTTTTCAAGGTATTTGTTGTAGCGACAATCTCTTGTTGCTAGTCCTTGATCATTTGATCGAATGTAAGGGGTTTTTGTTTCCTTGATTATATGGTGAATAAGCACGACAGAATCTGAGCCTATCTGAAATAATCAGTGAAACAGGTGTAAGTCAGTCTTAAATCTCAATGGCATTGTGAGTTGGTATGCAATTGTGGTGTTGATTCTTTTTAAAGCGTTTTTGTTTGTTATTAGTACTCCGATTATATTATTGACTAACATAGATGTCATTGTTTGTAGAAACCTTGTTTAATTACACTAGCTAATGAGATGAGCTCCACATTCTCCACGTCTATGGAAAATTGTATGCGGGTAGCAATCGTGGGTCATGATTCAGTTACTAATTTGGCTAATTACTGTACTATTGGCTGCATTAGTTGTCATCTTTGAAGATATATATTCTGGATAAAATGTTAACGTCATGTTGATGAAGATTCTCTTCTACTAACTTTTTCTTCCTTGGAGAGATGGTTAACCATCACTTTTGCTATTTTAAGTTCTTAAAGGCTGTGCATGTCCCTGGCTAAATACAGATAAGAACTGAAATGTGGTGTTCAAGTTACCTACACTATGTCTAAGAACTATGGGACAAGTGTGTACAAATAACATGAAGGAAAGGGATAGCGGATAGAGACCAAATAATGTCGTAGCTTCCAACTGGAAAAATCCTTTTTATACTAATTACTAGCAATCCAGAGTGAAATCAGCAAAAACAAAACTAGAGGAAGGCAATCTTGAATGATTTAGTGGTTTTATTGCATTGACCCTAATCAAATCTCTGAAAATTTTTGATTCTATCAGGAAATATATGGTACAGTAATTGATTTTTCATCGTACATGTCGTATTAACAACTTTGTTCATTTTGAAGTTATGCTCAAGACTTTCAAGGAAGGTGGGAAAGATGCTCAGTTGCTCACTATTAGAGGATAGGGTGTGTCTTCATATCAACATTTTTGGCCCATCAGTCTCACCTCATTGTATTCTTTGCAAAGATAGAGCCCTGTATTTTTCTGATTCTTGGATCTATGCCATTTATCATGTCAATGTTATTTATCCTTTTGCTTCCTTAAGTTCAAACCAATCTCTCTCTGCATGTTGATCAACCAGGATTTGGAGTTTGGATGGAGAAACGTAGTGGGTTTCATGGTCGGGTGTATAGGTGCTGCTATGGGCCGTGTTGGAGGGGTGCTATCTTTGTTCCAATAATGCTTGTTCTGATCATTGGTTTTGACTCCAAATCATCTGCTGCCATTTCTAAATGTATTAGTAACTTGTTATGTTTCCAAACTAATACTCATTGAAGTAATATCTTATCTAACTTTTGGCAATCCACTATATGCACAACAGCTTGCATTATTATTCCTATTATCAAGAAAAAATGATAGAATGTTTGCAGAGATATAGGTGTATCCTTCTGTGATTCACTCAGGTATGTAGTTTTAGAGATCTTAGAGTTGGATTATAACTGTCAGACAACTGCAAAATAAAAGGATTGTAACCAGATGCATAATGCTGTGCCTTTTAAATGCGGCTTGTGATGCAGCAAAACTTTGAAGGACATACCATAGAAAGCTACAATTAATTGAATACAAAATCATGTTTCCCTTTTAGTTTTCCATGTATGATCATGGGAACAGTTGGATCAACAAGTCTAATAGAAGTATAATCTAAGGCTGAGACATCCCATATTGGATATGCCCCTTGTAGACTTTGACAAGCTTTGCTCTTTTTCAGCCTCTGCTTATGGTGGGAATCAGTGTTGGAGTTGCATTTAACATAATTTTGCTACCTTGTTGTTCTTCATAGGTGCAAACAAACAACATCATGCTTTATTTTAGTAAAGAGAACGATTCATAGCAATTGAGGCACTCTGAAAGAGAGAAGTACCAGATGTCTAATGGTATACTGAGAGGTACCATCGACGACTTGCTTGGTATACGTGGTGGAACTATCTTAACACCTATTTCTTGCACTAGGAGATCCTCCCCAGGTACTTTCTAACTATTGAATCTCACTCATCTCCCTCATTCTTGTCATCTTTTATCTCAAAAAACAACATATCTAAAGATGTTTGATGGTTTGTTTGATGCCCCTTGAGCCCTGAAGATATACTGGTAAATCTGAATTTTCTTACAAGTTGTAACTTCTACGGGTGGCAAGTGCAACTTCAGCATTTTCCATGTTGTTTTCATCTTTATGTCCGTTGTACAGTATTACAGCCTAAAACGGTTTCCAATCTCGCTTTGTATGTACCAACAAAGGCGGCAAATCTGTTTGTCATGTTTCTTTTGATTATTTACTTGTTCTTCTCTTTTCCCTTTTTGATTATGTTCTTCTCTTTTGATTATTGCTGCCTTTATCCTGCGTCTCACTATATTTGTTAGTGCAACCTGTCTTAGAAACTTTTGCT
This sequence comes from Mesembryanthemum crystallinum, assembly GCA_030267885.1. Taxonomy (NCBI): domain Eukaryota; kingdom Viridiplantae; phylum Streptophyta; class Magnoliopsida; order Caryophyllales; family Aizoaceae; genus Mesembryanthemum; species Mesembryanthemum crystallinum. The sequence goes on along the minus strand of BSSO01001594.1, from coordinate 8,710 downwards.
GCTACAACATAATATATTACTCATGAATTGTACTCACAAATATTTGCATAGAGTTTCTTGAGCTGCTCTTCTCGAATTGGGGCTGGGCTGATGTTTATGTTGTCGTTTTTGCAGGTCGGGTATATAGCTCACATGATTCTCAAGCTTCGGAATCACGAGTATATGGATTTTCGAGAGTATGTGTCATTGACCAATGACGATAAACAGTTAAAACACCCCTCCGGGTTTGTTAACCTCTTTTTAATTATTTTCTCAAAAGCTTAAATAGCTGGATAAAAGCCTATTCAAAGTTTTATCCGACGACATGCTTTTGAATTTTAATATATTCGGGCTTTGAAGTGTGGATAATGTACCGACTTTCTCATACCTTGTACCCATATATTCAACTGTTGGGATTAGTGGCTCTTGGGATTCAAGACTTTATTGCTTCATTATTATGTGAAGGATTCAACTTCTAAATTTTTTATCATCTAGTACCAGCTGGTTTCTATAATCTCTTGTACTTCCCTTTATTTGTTACTCCATATCCATAATTATTATAGATAAATTTTGCCAATAACATGTGGAACTCATATTTGTTTTTTTATCATTATCATTGATATATATATATATATATATATAATTATCAGAACAGGATAAATTTTTGTGGAACCGACATATTGCGAACAAAATTTATCCATAACGATTGGGTTTAGCATTACTGAGGGGTGCAAGGAATGTTAGATTAGGGTGTACCTTGGTCTAATTTCCTTGGTGTAGCTTTTTCTACTTTTGGTTCATACCCATGCTAAATAGACAATGGTTACTCTGTCAGGATCAAGAATTCAAGATACTCAGCCTTGCAAGTTACAGCCATCGACCGTGCAACCATCACTTTCAATCCTCATTTATTGAGCCTACATTTATGTAAGCAATATACTGTTAACTATCAGATCCACTTAAAGGAGGCTCAGCCCTACATATACATGTATCAAACCTCTATACGAGTAGTAATACTAATACTGTGCTAATCTTATCAAGGGATATAAGATTATAAGGTTGTAGGACTCTCAAACGTCCCTATAACTTGTGACAGGATGACTTCTTACCAGATGTACTTGTTCGTCATAACATAACTAAGGGGGCTGAATATATGTTCGGTGCGATGACTAGTTGTCAGTTTTTGGTTTTGAAACAACTTTATTTCTTATAGTTGTTTACTTAATTTTTAGAAATAGCAATAGAATTACAAATGAAAAAGAAGATGGTTGTTTAAATTTTTTTTTATTTTTTTTTGGAATATTAGAAATGACTTCAAACACGACCATTTGCTGCAACTGAACATTGCGTATATAAAAAAAAATTGGTTTGAACCAGGGTATCCACCGCCGACAGCAGTGACTAATCCTCTTGCCCCAGAAGCTCCAATTAAGGGTAAAGGGTTGGTCAAGAATTGCATATATAAAATTAATTGTTAACTTTCTCCCTTATCTTTACCTAATTGTGTATGCAAAGGGATTTCAGGAGGTAAATAAGAACCTAAGAGCTACAATTTCTTCTTTTCATTCTATCTTATTCAATCCTATATCAGTTTAGTTCAAGTCAATTTAGTGCAATTCAGGCTTTGTTCTCTTCAACTTATTTTTGTTGATAAAAATCAACAAAAATTAGTAAAATCAACAAAAATCAGTAAAAATTAACAAAGTCGCTCTCTAACGATTCAACAAAAATCAGTAAAATTAACAAAAATCAACGTAAATCAACAATCAACAATAAATATCAACAAAAATCACATGAAAAGAACATAGCATAAGTGAATCGAGTGAATAACAATAAATAGGGCGCCCAGTACAGATAAGTTGTCAATAATGGAAAGCACTATTTGGTGTTACTGTTGGTGAGTGTGGTCTAATCGATCTATGTCCAAACCTTTTTGTGAACCTGAATCTGATCAACCATTTTCAGCTTCAAAGAGATCGTTCAGATAAGCTCCATCATTTCCAGCTAACAATGTTGTACAGTTTGATTGAAAAGATTGCCTTCCACTTTCATGTTTCGATGGCTACTAGTTATATACGGTCGGATTTTTGTCCCCTTTGCAACTAATTTTACACCTTATTTTTATTTTTAACACTTCAATGCTTCCGTTCAATTTCAATATACAAGCTTTGATTTTCAGAATGTCGTAACCTGTATTTTCACGAAGTTACAATTTTTTTTTTTTTTTTTTAAGTAAGTGCTTGAGCAAATTGGAATGGATTATTAGAGTAGAACAGTTCATTCTAGTGAGATTATATATTTTATGACCAATGGATTTAATAAATAATCAAAGTCAATATACTCAAAACAAATAAATAAAAAAAATCGAAGTCGATTATCCATGGGAGAGGTTTTGAATGTATAGATTTTCGAATTATTAGCCCTTTTGGGTTTCTTTAATTTCTAGATTTCAATAGTATATCTCTCATTAGTGGTACTATTCAGATCAAGAGGTATTTTAGTAGTATATCTCTCATTATACATCAGATTATGAGTTCAAACCTTTTGAGAAGCTCCTGTAATAATATGCGAATTCGTGTGTTAGGAGGTGCCCATTTAGCCACAGCTGACGAGAAAAGAAGTTACTCTTTACAAACACACCAAAAGTATTTTATGACATTTAGCAGCTAGTAGTTTGGCTGTCTACACGCTGAGCCCAGCCATGTGTGATTGTTTTCTTCAGTGCATAAGTGTATGTGAACCTTACATATGATGTATCAAATTCTTGTTTTGGTTAATTAAGTACTTTAGTTTTCAAAATCGACGGATAGCTTTGGCAATTGGTGGATATATGGACCATTCATGATTCACCCATCACCAATCAACAATCAGTGACAAAATGACAATGATCACCAATGGCAATCATGCATGCCTAAGTTTTTATGGCTCTTTAATTTGATTATATTATGTCAACATGTATAATAAGGGACACCAAAAGCTACGACACATGATCGAGTGGTTTCTATTCATAGCAATTTGAATAGATTGTGTTCCAATTTTAGTTAACTTTTATTTTCTAGCAGAGGTTCCTTGTACAAGGGGTTGCAAGAATAAAAATTGTGAACTAGATTAAAAACCCTTTCCTTCTTTTAGTATTGAAATTTTTTCATTTTGGTTAGTTGACGTTAAGCCTAATTGCAATTCGGGTACTTGTCTTTTCAATATTCTCATTTTGGGTAACTGAAATTTTATAAACTGTCTCATTTTGGACGTTTCACTAACGGCGTTAAAAACTCCGTTAACATGTTGGCGTGTAAAAAATTTAAAAATTCCCAAAAAGTTGTAGAAATTTCTCAATAACTACAATAAACATTTTATAACTTTTGAGATTTTTTTGGGGTAATTTTTAGAAAAATTTCAAGAATATTGTACTTGATGACATATCAGCATTTAATGGAGTTTTTAACGCCGTTAGTGAAATGACCCAAAAGAGACAAATTTTAAAATTTTAGGTAACCAAAATGAGAATATTGAAAAGACGGGTACCCAAATTGCAATAGGCCTAACGTCAAATACCCAAAATGAAAATTTTCCTTTAGTATATAATTGTTTACAGTATATGGGTTAGGATTAAAAGGATCATAGTTTGGTGATTTATTAAGGAAATTGTGGATAAATCGTCATTTCTTTTTTAAAACTCTACGTTCATGAATAAATTAGTAGTTGTAGATTAAAAGAAAAAAGAATATTTATTTATGATGATATACCCTTGTTTATATACTACAAGACACCTAATTATTGGGGTTGTGCCCCAGTGAAAAGTATCGTCAAAAGTTTCATGATAGTAAAGTATACATATAAACTCGCAAAATGAGAGGTTAATAAAAATGATAATGTATATAATTTTGTACATCAAGCAGTATGTGGTTGCCTTTTGATTCACCTTTTCTTTTGGTGGAATTATTTTTTATTTATTTATTTTTTATTTTTCTTATATTTTTGTGAGGAGGCTTTTTTTGTTTTTAATAAGGAGGTGAAGCTAGCAAAAGTAGTGCATGACTGCATGGACAATAATAATCCAACGTGTCCAGCTAATATAAGTGGTACCCATATATAGACCATAGTACCGACGGGTCCAACCCAAAAAAAAAAAAAAAAAAAAGAAAACTGATGTCTGTACTGTAATTTGATGATCAAGTACCATTCTTAACCCTTTGCATAGGTTAACTCTTTTGGCAATAATAAAATAGCAATTTTCTTTAAGACATTATTTGACAATTCACACTTGTAACAACATTTGTCCTTGCACCCCAAAACACTTTATGGTGTAGGCTCCATTATCATAAAACAAACAATAAAAAAAGCAATTTTACACAATATAATACGCATTTATGTATATATTCACCAAATAATATGTTGCACGTACGTACATTTTGTTTGACAAATCTATCATGAACTTACATTAGAGTACAATATTGAAAGGGGCACACGCAGACAAAAAAAAAATACATATTATGATAAACATTAATTAGAAGTTTATATTTAGATACATTTAGTATCCATCCCTACATTCGGGTGGGATAGCAGAATTGCGTGATTTATCAGTGCAATAATCATAAATCATGTGATTTGTGCGAACCCATCGGTATAATCGTGCTTGAACCGGGGTTAAATCTTGATAAGTAGCTCCTTCCCACCAATTCCTAGCATTGCTGAGACAAGCTGTTGGTCCCGGAACTGGACATCCTTCAATGTCAAAGTCCTTGTAGTGAGCATAGAAAGGGGCTTTGCTCCAATCAATCTTCTCTAATCCGCCACGCGTCGCCCAATCATCGGCTTCCCACAGAGTGGAATACACACCCATTGGTTGTGACTTTGGGTATGGGATTCCTCTTGCCTCGTTGTTCTTGTACACTCTAATGGGCACTTCATCCACATAAAACCTGTCGTTCCAACGATAAGCATATTCATTATGAGTTCATTGCAACTGAACGTGCTGAACTAAATGAATAGTAATATGTGAGAAAAATAATTTGGAAAACATATTATGCTAAATTAAATGCGGAATTGGTAACTTGAAATAAACACACACTCAGTTACTAAAATTCTTTCAATTGGAGTGAAAATGGGACTTACACAATATGATGATGATTCCAGAAGATAGTGTACGTATGATAATCGGCAGAAGGATCAAACCAAAGGTTAACTCTTTGCTCTTTGTCACCCTTGCCACGAGCGAAAACATTTGTTTGGACCGTGTAAGGCTGGCCTGATCTGTTTCCCAAGAACTCGAAATCCAACTCATCACGTATTGAATCTGTGTCCGAATTCAACTACATGCAAATCAACCCAACAGTAAAAATATAAGAAAAAAGGCCATGTATTAATTTGCTAAATGAACTAATTATTGTGTTTAATTTAATTAAACTCACATAAAATGCAGTAACGGTGCCAGCTGAATCTCCTGGGACGAGCTTGATCTTCATGCTAACACGTCCATATTGGTACTTATATTTCGAGGCAAATCCACATCCTAGACGACATACATGTATATGTAATGCACACAAGAAGAAATTGATCATATGATAAAGGACGACGGATTATTTTGTAATTGTTACTACTCGTATTATTTATGTACTCGATATAGTATTAGGGCTCCCAGTGTGGTTGAGTCATTTAGCCTGACGTTTGGTTAATATTAATGAAACGATTACCTGAGTTTTGGTCGAGAGTGAGGCGGATAGCCTTGCCTCCTTCAACCAACTGGAGATGAGAATCAGCCCATGTAACCTTAAAGTCCTGCTGAAATGTGGCTGTTTTTGCTGACACTACTGATGAAAGAGAAAGTAGCAAGCCATAAAAGATAAGCACCAGCATACTATTATTTCTTAGTGAGCCCCCACTAATGCTACTGCTACTGCTACTGCTCGTGCTCATAATAAAGTAAGATTAATGAGGAGTAATTGATTTTGTGGGATATTCTTTATGATCTTGAGATCCCTCATATTTATAGACTAACAGATCCAGAGATGAGGGATCGGAATTGAAGATAAAAGAGAGCGAATGGGCTGTAATAATCTGAGTTAGTATGTGTGACCCGCTTTGATTTGAATTGGAAAAAGTGGGCCGGCTTTCCTTCCAGCTAATGCTAAGCCGTCCGAAGGACCCCGCCTAATATTGTGTAGTCACCCAAACTGATACTCTTTGATACTCCCTCCCGTTAATGTGCGACACTTCAGGAATAGTCATATGTATGTCCATGTTCGATACTTGTAGAAAATTTGGACATGATATCCAATTTGCATGAGTTCAAAGGATAATTTGTATAAAAATTAGGGTGTGTTCAATTCAAGAAAACTATAGCACTTTTCTAGAAGAAATTTCGAAGAAAAGAGTCTGGAAAACATGTTCAAAAGAGTTTTCCAATTTAAAAAGTTAAAAAAATGGAAAACAAGGTTTTCTATTTTATAACTGGAACTTGGAAAACAAACCAAAGTTGTTTTCTGTAGTTTTCTTTTATGAAAAGAACACATTTTTCCAAAATAAATAAATCACATTCGAAAACAAGATTTTCCAAGAAAATATTTTCTAAGAAAACTTGGAAAACTGAACACAACCTTTGTGTCCCCATGGTTCCCATTTTCTGTGTTCCCGTATCCCACTTCCATGTCCGTGCAATATTGGACTCCTTCAGTTTCAGGAAACCTTCACGTTTTGAAGTGGCACGATTATTAAGGAGAGTTGAAAAGGTCACATAAGTTGTACTTTTGCCCTCAAGTGCAACTAGGCAAGTGTGTGCCTAGTATTTTACTCCCTCCGTCTCGGAATTAGCTTTCAAAAATTAGGAGGGAACAAAATTTTAGGTGAGTGTTTTTAGACAATTTTATCCTTGTAGTAATAGAAGGAATAAAAAAAAAAAAAGGAATTTTATGTGAGAGATTAAAGTAATAGAGAGATATTATTGTGAGAGAATAAAATAATAGAAAGAGTTAGAGTGATTGGAGAGAGAGTGTGTGATTGGAGAGAGAATGTCTTTTTTTATTGTATTAGGGGTATTGTAGAAAAGTTATGGGATTTTATAGGTTTTAAAAGCTAATTTTGGGACAAAAAATATTGTGTTTTTGAAAGTTAATTGCGAGACGGAGGGAGTATTCCAATTAAAAAATGAAAGGTGCAGTAGTATTTTTTCGGATTCATCTTTGACCATTTAAAGAAATGTAATAGCTTTTACAACAGATCAAAATTTGAAAAATGATTTATTTTTTTTTTTTGGTTTTCTAAAACGGAGAAAGTACTACATTTCCTTTACCTTCTTCCAATTAATCTCTGATTTTGTATCTCCACCTCTCATTTCTTTTTATGGACTTGTGGTGTATCTAAGCTTGTAATAACTCTATTATTGAATTTAAAGTTGGCTTAATACATCTTCATGCCAGTGTTTTCCCTCATTGTGGGAAAAGTTTGTTGGACAGTGTAAATAAAGATAGACAGAAAGTCACACAAGCATCAGAAGCATATCTTTGTAAGTGAAAATTCAAGGAGACCTCACAATCCAACAAACAATGAACCAATCCAAACTTTGTTTAGATCATGTGATTCACCTATATGTTGGGCTTGCTAACCTAACGAAAATAAATGCTGAGTTAGGCTCTATTACATAATATGATGAATGTTGATTATTGATTGTGTTGTATACTCAAACCTAATTCGCTCCTAAAGATCAAACTAAACTTGTGATGAGGCTCCTACATTGGTACGCCATGCCCAAAAGAGTTGTCTAATATGACTTGTTACTTTGGTGTAAGAGTTATCTAATATTCATTCAATTCAATTTAATTCAGATAATTTAGTTGAAGTCAACACACCCTAAGATTAACAATAGAATCTCGGAAATTCAAAATTGGGGTTGGGGGGATAGTGAAGGTTCAAATTCGGCCTTTTTGAAAGGTCCGTTGTCAACTGAAAGTCTTTAAAGACAGAGCTAACATGTCTGTTAGATATGAGGCTCAATCCATAATGGAAGACAAAATTTGATGTGTGATTAATGGATCGTGGCCCATATTGGGCCTTCAGGTTAACTAGGTAGAGAATGAGGACAAGCAAATAAATCATTTTCAGAATTTATTGAAATCGAAGATTGGGCTTCGTATTAGCCAATAAGCACGTGCCAGGTGGCGATTAAGATATATAGTGAAGAAAACTTTGGCAGGGACAGTTGAACATTGAAGAACACGTTGGGTGTGCGGTGTGCCACGCCAGGATGCCAATACCATCTTCGAATAGGCAGCGGTTCAACAATCCCATCAGAAATAAAAAGAGCAATTACAAATACATACTTTGATACAATAATAATAATGATGAAAATTAAGTTAATTGAATCCAGCTTATAACTATTATTTTGACGTGGAAAATGTCGGGGGATTTGTCCATTTTTTATCCAAAGAAAACCAATACAGTACTATCTTTTTTATTATATTTCTATCATTTTTTTAATTGTACGGATACAGCTTTAATGTCAATGACTTTAGCCTTGATTATGATTGAGCTAATTCATTAGAGTTATGTTTAGCAAAAAGTATGGTTATAATTAAGCTTTTAGGTGCTTTACCTTTGTAGTTAATTTTGAAGCAAATCTTGTTTGGATAATCGTTTTTTGAAGAGTTTTAACTTTTTACTCATTTATACTTTTGAAATAAATCCAAATTAGATAAAAGTAAAGTTAAAAGTGATTTTACAAATATTAATATGAGTT
>BSSO01001593.1:0-22764 GCA_030267885.1 Mesembryanthemum crystallinum | reverse complement strand
TGTATTTTTGATAATTATTGTGTGTTTTTTCATATCACACTTGCACACTCTCTCAAATTCCGGCAATATAAGGGCCTAGATAACCAAAAATACAACGTCGAGGGTCTACATGACCCATTTTCAACGTCAGTGGCTTACATAGCCCAAAGTGACAACGTTAGGGGTTTATATGACCTTTGTTGAAAATAATTTGTCACTTCCTTTTGGCATGGGTGTTAAGAAATGGGATCAACTTTCCTTTTATACCCTTTTCCTTTTTTAAGGTGAATTCCACTTATACCCTTAATATTTAATAAAACAACAAGTAATGCAAGTTGGAGAAAGGATGTGTAAATTTGACATTTTCTATGAAAAATGTTACCCAAAAGTATTCATTAGGCTCAAAATGATTCTTTAAGGTTTAAAGTGTTTGAGTGCATTCTCAAAATTCAAAAGTATTCTCTTGAGGTTCAAAAGTGTTTGAGAGAGCGTCAAGCGTTCCTCAACTTCGAACGTTTAGTTTGAAGGTTAAGTAATCCTTCAATTAAGATAGACTTGTGAGATTTAGGCACAATTTGTGTTAGTAAGGTTTTCTATTTGTCATTTACTTAGCTTCTAATAGTTAGTTGTTATCTTCATCCACCCGTGTTTTTTTCTCAATGCTTATAGGGTGCATATGGAAGGAAAAAAATAAAATAAAAAATCAAAGTGCACTTTTTGATACTTACCCTTATAATGGGTTGAGCTATGGTAATAATGAAACATACTTGGGCTCGCTAATTCACTTAAGTATATTGGATCGGGTGTACGGTACACCTATCTTTTTAAAATCTGAGAACATCTTATAATTTTCCAATTTCCCTTAGTTGGAGTTTGTACGTAAAGATCTTGTGGCTTGTTCTTCTATCATGATTTTTTTTTTCTTCCTATTTCCTAATACTTCAGTTGTTGGGAATTATGCCCCAAAACCTCAACATCTCGTTTACGGTCATTTCCTTTGTAGGTTCAAACATTACTTATTTCTCAAGTCAAGCCACATCAAGATCCATTTTTCTATATTTTGTAATTTCCTAATTTCTAATTTGAGTTGTATTAGCAATATTATTTAGGAAGTAGAATTTTAGTTGGGTTGTGTTTCCTAATAATGGTCAAACACTTTGGCCACATAAGGAGATTTCATACCACATTGAAGATCATCTTTTTAGGATCATCTTTTGAGAATCATCCTTTTCATAATCATTAACCTGGAGTACATCGTGCGTTTGAGTATCCTCTTGTACTCTTCTCTACAGTGAATTATGTCGTCCGTAGTTTTTCTCCCAATTTTCAGGTTTTCATGTAAAATCTTCCTAACATCCGTTGTTTATCGGTATCATTGCAATCGCTTTGAAGATTAAGGGGCATTAATTTCCTAACCGTTAATAATATTAATCTATAAATTAAAGAAAAACTAACAGCAAAGAAATCAGATAATGAACTATTTTGACTACAGGCAATGAGGGTCCTCTGTCCCACCATATGTGTCATCTCATGTCCCACTACTTTATATACTTGACACGTTAGTGTTAGGAATTCGGTCAAGTATAGAAATGAATTATAACCCACAAAGCAAAATAAAATCAAAAGAAGACAAATGTTTAACGTGGAGGTTGACGTGGAGGTTGAATCCTCCACCCCAAGCAATACAATCTCACTCAATGTGTTTCCCTCAATACTCAAGCGCTCCAACCCTCGGCTTAAGCAATAACATTTTGAGATAATTAAACCTCAGCCCATAACCCCATATTTATAGGCTAGATCTTCCATATTCCTACACCTATTCGGATTAGTAAGTTACATCAATTTAAGAGACTAACTAGATTCCACCTCTAACAAATAATATCCGAATATTATCTTCCCATAAATCAGAATATTACATGTAGCTAAGAGAAAAAGGAACAAGCTGCAAGTTACGAGATGTAGCTTTTACTCAAAATATAGCTGTCAAGTGAAAGCTAGTATGGGTAGCTATCACAAATCAATTGTAGCTGCCAAATGAAAGCTAGTTCGTTGGTGTTTCAAATCTGGTTTGGTAGCTGAGAGAAAAAAGAACAAGTTGCAAGTTTCAAGCTGTACCTTTTGCTCAAAAGTTGCCAAAGCTAGCTATTCGTACCAAACATAGCCTCAATGATAGGTTGCTCAAGTTTGGCTATAAATAGAAGCCTTAGATTGTAATTGATGTGCAGCAATAATAAGCATCAGCTCATAGTGTCCAAACAGAGCAAAGAAAAATAAATCAGAGTGAGGAAGAAGGAGAAGAGAGGAGAGAGAAAAACGAGCCACAAACAACATATATATTTGTATGTTTAATTTGAGATTGGCAAAAGCAATTGCTATATCTCCGTAGCTACAAAGTGAGTGAATATTAAGTGTAATAGTATTTCTAGTATTGTGAGAATACTAGTTTGAAGTATAGTTCTATTATTGTACCGATTGAATGAATTTCTTTTGGTATATTATTTATCTCCAATCACTTATACAATTTGTCTAAGTGGTATTATTACCCACCCACGTTCAACATTCCTAGCTCCTCACCACACTCTGCAGAAGGCGTCACAATATGACTTATGCTTGGCCTGCAGGAGATCGAACCATAACCATTAATTAGATGAAGAGAAATAATGGAAAGTGTAGTAAAACATAACAGGAGAAAATTAGCTTAGCGTGCCTAGCAGGTACCCACAGAGAATTTTCTTAGTAGTTATTCTTGTATGAGGTGGTCTCATACATGAGGCTGGTACTTGGAAGAAGAAAAGGTAGTACTTTCGATACTTGGTGGAGTACCAAGTATCACCTTTTCTTCTTTAAAGTATCAGGCCTCATGTATAAGGTCGCCTCATAAAAGTTTTTGTGTTTTCTTAGTTTTGTAATTTGGAGGTAGATAGTAATATTAATTATGAAAACAAGCCTATTTCAATACAAGTTTGCAATCTGCTGCCATCTGCAACCAGAGAAACACAGGAAAAGAAACCTTCATTAGATAAGTATCATTAATGTTTTTATTTTGACGGGTCTTAGAGGCCTGTTGGCATAGTTTCTATGGTTTTGAGTTTCTCCATCACAAATCTCTCTCGTGCTTCCCAATAGCTTATGAGAAGCCATTAAGGGCTAAAACTTGAAGGTTTTCCTGGCTGCTCAAATTTCAACTCCCGAAGCTTTGGCTCTGACAAGATCGGCTGTTGCTGAAATGGTTAAGAAAGCAAAGGTCACATAACCGGGTACTCAACGCCCAAAATTCTTGATTTGGCATGCAATTGGAATGACAAACTCAAACTCGATTGCAGTCATGAGAAATGTCTCACCGATGAATCTGCTTCTGCTTTGGTCGCTAATTATACTGCTTGTAACGGCCATGTAGAAGTTACTAGCAGGAATCAAGTTAGGCACATCTGCCGCAGTTACTGTGATGGTAGTTTTGTTGATAAGGCCAATGGAGTTGTTAACAATGGTGTGGCCCATTGTTAACAAAAAAACTACCATCTCGATCCATTGGCCTTATCAACAAAACTACCTCAAGAGTAACGCCATCGACTGTGCCAAACTTGATTGTTGCTAATAACTCCTACGTGGCCGTTACAAGTGGTATACTTAGCACCTGAAGCAGAAGCAAATTTTTCAATGAGATATATCTCAAGACTGCAATGAGTTTGAGTTTCTCGATCCAATTGCTTGTCAAATCAAGAATCTAGCGTTGAGTAAACTATTGTGACCTCCGCTTTCTTGAAAATTTCAGCAACAACCATGTCGTCGTAGCCAAAGCTTCCTGAGCTGAAACATGAGCAACAAGAAAACCTTCATTAGATAAATATTGTTCCCTTCGTCTCACAATGATATTTATATTTGGCTTTTTGAGGTTAAATTTTGAGAACTGAGCTTTAAGAGAGAGAGATCAAGGGTTTTTTTTTTTTTTTTTTCATGATGAAGAGATCTTGTAGAGGGATGAAAAAGTTGGGAAAATGGCTCTCTATTTAAAGAGATGGGGGAGAGAGAAGATATCTGGTGGAATTTGGCTAAGGAAGAACTTTAAATGGTAATAAATTGACCATTTTCGTGGGGCATTTTAAGGTCATGATTCATGAACCCAATCTTGATTAGTTTCCCACCTCATACATTTTTCTTTTAAGAAACTAATCAACCCATTATTGATACTATCCAAAGAGATTTCACAGATAAGATCGAAAATAAACCCTAATTCAAAATAAGAGATAATAGGGAAATATATCTGCGAGATTTTATTTGTTTCTAATTCAGATATGCAAGTTGAAATAGAGACTTATAATTTTGTTTTTTTTGTTATAATAAAAATTGGTAAAACTATTAACGCGTATTGTTCTCTCATAATTTTTGTTATTGTTTTGATGCGAAGGAGGGCATGTCTCCCCTAATTTTGTATAATCATTATCGGCTTAGCAAAGCATACAAGAATGTCATAAAGTCTCATAGGGAGGATATGAAAGAAACATGACAAGGTTCATATGTATAATATACAACATACGATACAAGAAGTGTCATATAATTTAGTTTGAATGGTGTAATACGATGTACTTTCAACGATGTACTCAGCAAGTTTGCAAAAACAAAATTTAAAAAATAAAAAAAATTGCGCTGTGCATTAATATACAGACGATCACCATTAACATTAGCTTATATCCTTACATAATTCGCATTAGGTAAAGTAATCTTAATTTTGAGAGCTCAATATAGTAGCTTATTAGACTTGCATGATCCTGTTGTGGTGGTATGAATTGCACTAAAATGTGAATTGAGTAGCTTATTAGATTTGCATGATCCTGTTGTGGTGGTATGAATTGCACTAAAATGTGAATTGAGTAGCTTATTACAGCAAAGGCGTGATATATATTGTCAGATATATTAGCCGACCAATGAGTCGCCTATGCCCGTCTTCATAGTAAACCCCTAGCTACTTCCTCTGCTCGAACCAAAAGATGATTATGCACAATAGAAAAACTAGCTAGTTGGCTTTGCTCCTAAACACCAGTATCAAAACAATATCCATGTCATATTTTTTTTTGACATGAAAATATGTCCTCCGATTCTCATGCTATTTAAGCCCTTGAACAACGAACATTTGACTCAGATATATCTTGAATCTGATCTCTGCTAATGACACCGCCATTATTTCTTGCCACTACTAGTTCGTCAACATAGAATAACATAGATAAAGAAATACCATTCATATGGTATTGTATAGAGAGAGTAATCGAAGTGCAATTGAGTAAAATCATTTGCCTTAAATGCATATGTTAATTTAGCAGACGAAATTCACGGTGGTTGTTAGTTAATACTCCCTCCGTTCTCAAAACAAAGTTACGTCATGTGAGTTGCGGAAAACAAAGCGTAACTTTGTTTTAAGAACGGAGGGAGTACTAGATTTCCACAATCTACATACCTTTCTTGTTACATTCATAAAAGCCAACACAAGTGGTTATTGTTGCATATAAATTTCCTCCCGAAGGTTACAACGCATACTAGCATTATATATGGACATCCATTAATTTGGCGACAAAAACGTACAAATTGTCACTATTATTATCACAACAGGAGCAAACACATGCATATAAGTCAACTCCTTTGGTCTGATTAATTTCCTATCATCACTAGCCGATTTTTTTGTCGTGCCCTACCGTCTCATCTGAGTTATACTTCGTCTTATACATCCATTACATTCTATATCGCAAGTTTGTCAGGGGCAACGCCTTCTATGGCCATGCACATAATCCATTCAATGGTTCAAGGGCATCAATTTCTTTCTTCATAGTTTCCCGCCAATGAGGTTCCCACGCACATGGACAGTTACCACAAGTCACATACTACCTCCGTTTCTTTTTTATCTTGTCTTTGACTTTTTCATGGTCTACTAGACAACACTTTGACCACATATAACTACAATTCTATAACTATAAAACTTATAAAAATTTGATATTTTGGAAGTGCTAGTTAAAATGAATCTAAAAATATTATTTTTACTTTGTAAAATTTTATAACTTTTCATAATTTAATGGTCAAAGTTCACAATGTTTTACCAAGAAAAAGTCAAAGACAAGATAAAATTGGAACGGAGGAAGTAATTCACAATAGGACACAATGTATGTGAGGATTATGAAAGATTGGACAAATTAGCATTCCTACAACCCTTTTTGCCCTCATTACTTACTAAAAATATAGATAAATATAGTTAATTAACCTAGTCACATTGTCCATTATGCATGTCGTCCCATGCTATATGCATTGCCTAGGTTTCTCTTTTTTCAGCATCCTATATTGCTAGCTATAGCATGAACACCCAGTTTGACGTCTAAATTGTGTCTCTCAACAAGAAGTCTTAGACTCGAACAACGTAGAAATTATTTTGAGATGTTGGTAGCGATTAGTTTCTTGTTTTTCTTCTTCATTCTTGAGTACACATTAATGGTTAATACAGTTTTATATCCAGTATTGTCAATTAATAAGACTAGTGCGCTAAGAATCATGGTTTTATCTAATTTAGTTCATTTGATTAATTGAGTCTGCACACCATTGAAAGGTCAAAAGATTGGATGAGTTGACATGCCAGATGATGGCAGACACTAATAATATAAGGGGGAAAATCCTAGAAAAATCAAACAGGCAATCAATATAAACACAAAAATTTTACCCTTACAAGGATAACAGTATAATAATGGAGGATAATCATACAGTATCAAATGAAAAGACTTGAATTAATGAATCACATTATACATATTCAAGTTTGATTGAGCTTTGGTTTGCATATATTTTCCAAGTAAAGATCTTGATCATAGGAACCATAGGACAGGAGGTCCAAGGTGGTCTATTTGTGAGTACTCATGTTAAATCCGGTTTCATGTTTGTGTATTCTCTGATCTACAAGTGTGAC
Source organism: Mesembryanthemum crystallinum (assembly GCA_030267885.1). Lineage (NCBI taxonomy): Eukaryota > Viridiplantae > Streptophyta > Magnoliopsida > Caryophyllales > Aizoaceae > Mesembryanthemum > Mesembryanthemum crystallinum. The sequence goes on along the minus strand of BSSO01001593.1, from coordinate 15,851 downwards.
TAGTCATAGATTCAGAGTACGCTGTTGATTCCCTTGCATCGTAGTAACGTATAGAACATTGAAATAATGAAAAGATTGTGATGACAGACAAGTTATTATTACATCGTCCCAGCTTGATCTTGATTCATCTGTGTCTCGAGTAGTGGATGATGTGATGATTAATGAAATTTTATTACAAGTTTACATGGTTGATGGCATCGGAATTTTATTGAGCCTGACATCCTGTAACTCCTTCATTCAAAGCCAAAATTCATCTCCTTGGTATATATGTTCATATAGACATCCTTAAGTTCACAATCTAATTCCAAGTGCCAAAAAGTGATAAATAAGCTGAAAGTTATCTGGTTGGCAGGATATATATATATATATATATATATATATATATATAAGATGCAGATAATGAATGTATGTAACGTAATATATTTCAATTTCCACTTAAAAATGTCAAGAAAGATGTCAACAGTCAAAATCTATAAGAATGTAATAGATGATTAGAACTCTTGTGGTCTATATATAAGGACTATTGATATACACGTAGGATTTTACACTTTTGTTATCATGGCGGCTCTGATACCAAGTGAAGGAAACCATTAGCTCAATCAAAAGCTTAAACCGATGGTTGAAGGCCCAAGCAAACATTATATCTCCTAGTAATAGATATGTCGCTCCATTTCATCTTGCAGCACTAGAAGCTCTTGAATAGCTTATGAGGTTGAACTCATTGACCATAACAGAGAGCTATTGAGAAGAAATGCGCCAAGGACAGTAATTCCATACAGTCCGCTCAGATCGAGCTGTTTCAGTTAATGGCATCTCCTATCTGAAATATCCAAGTGAGTAATGCCCAACACTTGGCCAGTTTTTGACAGAAAGAGCTTCAAGGGAGCTCCTCTGTGACTTTCGCTTTCTTAACCATTTCAGCAACAACTGATTTCGTTGGAGCCAAAGCGTCGTCTGGAGCTGAAACAAGCTGCCAGAGAACCTTCATTAGATAAATTTCACTCCCTCCACCATCCCATATTATCACTCCCTCCATCCCATATGATGGAGAATAGATCACTTCTCAACGGCGATTTGAGAGAGAGAGAGAGAGAGAAGAGAGAGAGAGAGGGGTTTGTTGTCTTTTCTAATGATGAAGAGAGTTTGTAAAGGGATGATGAAGCTGGGAAAATGGTGCTCAATTTAAAGAGAGAAGGCATATGTATGTGTCTAAGGAAGAACTTGAAATGGTAATAAATTGACCATTCTGGTTGGGGCCATTTCAAGGGTCATGATTCATGAACCCAACCTTGATTATTTTCCCACCTTATACGTGATTTTTTTTTTTTTAAGAAACTAATCAATCCATTAGGGCATTATTGATATATGTTTGGTTGTCCAAGAGATTTTGCAGATAAGATTGAAAATAAACCCCAGTTCAAAATAAGAGAAAATAGGGAAATATATTTGCAGGATTCGATTTAATTTGTTTCTAATTCAAATATGCAAGTTGAAATAGATGCTACAAATTTAAATTTTTATTTATTATAATAAAAGTTGATGAAACTTATAGTGCTTAGTGTTGCCGCATAATTTTTTTCGTTTTGGTGCAAGGAGGGCAGGAATCCCATTATTATTATTTAGGAAAGCCTACAAAGTTCTCGTAAAGAATATCATAAAGTCTCGCAAGATTGATGTAAAAAAACATAACAAGGTTTATATGTACTATATGACTGCCAATACGAGAAAGATCGATCATATTAAATTTTGACTCTTGTAAAATGTGATTTGAGCTTTTTATAATTCAAATATGACATATTTTTAACGTACTTATCATACTTGCATGATCATGTCATGTTGATTGCGTTAATCTAGGATGTGATATATCGTCAATGATATTAGCCAACCAATGAGTTGCTTGTGCCTTTCTTGATTGACAAGAAAACTCTACTCGTTGTATCAGTGCCAAATGATGATTCTGCACAATAGAAAAGCTAGTAGACTTAACTTTAATTAAGACCGGTCTCAAAGATCATATCCATGACATATTTCTATTAACGTGAAAATATGCCCTCCTCTTGTGCTATTTTAGTCCCAAAATAAATATTCAAAAGCACCAACATTCTTTACATGGAAGCTTTATTTCTTGCTACTCTAATACAGATAAAGAGATACCATTCATATGGTATATTACAGAGTTATCAAAGTGCGATTGAGCAAGATTATATGCCTTTAATGCAGATGTCAATTTAGCAAACCAATTCGACTCTCACAACCTATATACCTTTCTTGGCATATTCCTAGAAAAATCAAGTGGTTGTTGCATATAATTTTCCTACTCCAAGTCACCATGCAAAAAGTGTTATGGACATCCAATTGGTAAAGTTCTCATTGTCAAGCAACTACAGTGGAAAAAAAAGGTAAGTGCTATTTTTCACTATTATTGCAGCAGGAGCAAACATATCATTAAAGTTAACTCTTTTGGTTTGAATATTTTTCCCATTATCACCAGCCTAGCTTTATCCCATATGAGTTGTACGTTTCCCGTGGCCATGCACCATTCTGTTCATGGGCATCAATTTCTTTCGGCTGCTTCTCGCCAATGAGTTGAGGTTCCCACATAGCTACACACAAAAATGAGTAACACTACATTCAACCGTCTAATCGTTAGACAACACAATATCGGGGTGACTTTTCGCAATTTAGGGCTGGCTTTTTGTGATTTATGGGTACGGTGGTTTTTTACAACTTTGGATAATTTAATAAAATTATTCTAAGTTGTAAAAAAAGTAACCCTTAAGTAGTTAAAAGTTGCCCCTAAATTACGAACAGTAACTGTTAAATTAGATCGTCTAATAATCAGACGATTGTATATATGCAAGAAATGTAGCAGGAAGGTATTAAGTTGCATAATCGGGGAGGTGGCAAATTCCCCCCATAAGTTATGATAATTGTGCAATGTACTCCTTTTACTTTCAATTGTAACAATGTACCCCCGCTATTTATCTCCGATAACCAAATTAAGTTTAGGATTGTTTTCCGATGAAAACTCATCGGAATGGCCGGTGAGGTGTTACCGGTGATTTTTTTTTTCTTTTCTTTTGAAACTCCATTTTTTCTCATATATCGTCATTATTTATCATTTTTTTGTATTAATACTTTATACTCCAACAATCCAAATTGTGCACACTCTATCATCTCAAACTCTCCATTTTATTCCGTAAAAATTACTTCTGTTTCATTCCAGTATGCATCCCCTGTTTTCAATCTTTAGAAGCAATTTGATTGAGTAAATGATTTGCTTCATTTTAGCTAACATCTTATGTTCAATTTTAGTTGCAATACATGAGGATTTTTGCCTTTACATTGCGAAGGTAATTATTCATTGAAGGATATAGTCAACTAATTGGGCAATTATTATTGACCAAAGTTGAGAAATTTGAAGAAATAATCAAGAACAAACAACAGAAGTGAACTCCCATCGATCAGAGAGACTTTTGAAGATGGGTTTTAATTTATTTGGTAGTCCCTGATAATGACTCTCTGTTACTGTCTCAGCAAGATATAAGCCCTAGGTTTACGGAGAAAACAGTCATAGATGAGCATAGGATAGAGATAGGGAGGTGAGAAATAGACAACAATGGAGATCAGAGTAGTGGTATACTAGACATAACCATGAGCCTTTCACACACACTCGAAGAGTGGAGAGAAAGTTGTTTAGATTCATAGACTTTGAGAATTAATTAATTTTATATAATATCAAACAATATTTTTTATGTTCATAAAATATCTTCTGATATATCTCACCACAGACAAATTCTCATTCCCGTGAATTTATTATCGGAAAATAGCATGAGGATCTAATTTGGGTACTATATATAACTAAAGGGAGTAGATTGCAACAAATAGAAGTAAGAGAAGTGCATTGCACGAAGACCATAAGTTATGGGGGTTACTTCCTAGTTTGCCCGTTGCCTAATCCACAATAGAGTACAATGTACTTGAGTGAAAGAGTAGACAGATAAGCAATCTTATAGCGCCTTTTGCACCAAGTACTTCTAAAATTATGGGAACATAGTTTTTACCAAGTCATATTGACTAGTTTTTACCAAGTCACATTGACCATTATGTATTTGTGTTCCATGCTGTTTGCTTAGGTTTCTACGTTTTTGAGCTTCCTATATGGCCAGCATGAACACACATCTTGACATTTGAATTGTCTCTCTCAACAAAGAAGTTTTAAAATCGAACAACATAGAGCTAATGCCCAAAAAAAAAAAAAAAAATAAAATAAAATAAAGAACACATGAATCATGGAAAAATATGATTTCAGAGGTAATCAGTAAGACATTGTGATACAAAAGTATCTAATGAATATAATCTAAGAGATTATACAAAAGATGTGGGCCTACTTACAATTCTAATAACGGAAAAATATTTACTTATATCCTAATTATACACTATCATATAAGTCCAAGGAAAACCCATAGGCTCTCAAAGACTCTCTTATGTCTCTAATTCCAGCTATGGAGCATTTCAAGTGATCAACGGTATTCCTAGCAGCAATAAGGGATATACCTTGATCAATAGGGTTGCCTAGGTCCTACAGAACTCCATCGATAACAGCAAGGCACGTAGCCCAGGTTTAATTCTTATGCATGTGGGATCCAAAAGAATGCAGCAGCTCATGCACAAGGAATGCATAGTAGAGGATCAACCCTCATGCACCTCAGTGCCTCACCATATATAGTCCTCCAATCTTGTGGTGTAGCAATTCTTGGTCTGAACCAAAGTTTACTGATAGCACATTACACAGAAGGTGGCAGAAGCATCATTTAGAAAGCGGCAGTAAGCACAGTCCCAGTGTCCTGCTTCATCAACAACTGCTTTCGAGTCACTGCTGCTCCCTGCCTTTGCTGCTGTTGCTTCTGCAGGAATTCCCCGTACTACCTTCTTGGAGTTGATCAATTCACGAAGTGTGTTCAGATCTGATGGATTCTTCTCTAAAGCCCATATCACATTCTCAAAGTAGTTCCGAGCCACCCTGTTACAAAAATTTTGGGACAAGTGATACAAGTGAACATAGGTTTCTAGAACTTAAAATTGGTTCTTCAGAATTTTGAGCTGATACAAGTGAACATATGAATCTTAGTATGATGGGCAGAATTAATACCTTGTTGCTAAGCAAAGGTGATCACGAAACACTGCAAACTGATCTGAGGGTCCTTCTAAATCGATGAACATCCTCAGCTCATCTGCAGATTGTTGAAGGCGGGCCAAAATTACTTTGGCTTGCCCTGCAGGATATTGATGAACCATTAATTAGAAGAAAAAAAACTGAAAAGTATTTTTTTAATTTGTTCACTATAATAGCAGATAAGTAGCTTAGCCTACCTAGCAGGTATCCACAGAAAAGTTTCTTGTCTTCGTTCCCTGTTAGATAGTAGTCATGGACACAAGCCCATTTCAAGATACGCTTGCAGTCCGCGATCTACAACCATTGAAAAACAAGAAAGAAACCAAAAAAAATAATCCTTAATTAGATAAATATCATTAGAATTTTCTGAAGGATATTTAAAGGCCTTTTGGTTTTATACTTTGAGCTTCTCCTTCACAAATTTCCCTCCCTCCTTCCCTTCTCCTAAATAAGGCTGGAACGTGAAGTTCTAAAATGGAGCTTTAATTTCTAGNTTTGTGAAGGAGAAGCTCAACAATTCAAAATATTAGGCCAAATGGCCTCTTAATCAATCACCTCGTGACAAGAACTCACCTGCATCCATGCATCTGCAACAAAGCTAACCTCCGATTCTGATAGTCTTTGTGTATATGCCAGCTTTTCAAGCTGCAATTGCACGAAAATTACATAGTTAATTTCTAAAGTGACTTACTTGGAAGTAAATTTAGAGTGTACAAATGTACTGACGATATTGTGATGATTCTGTTGTAAAAGAAAAGTACTGCATTTATGGAAGTTTTGTTTACAATGGCTGTGATGTAAACGAAATACAAGTAACAAGTTCACTTGTAATGAGCCTGTAAGTCTTCATTCAAAATCAAAGTTTACCCCCTTGGTGTGTTCATAGACATCCTTAAGTTCAAAGTTTACTTTTCAGGGCATGAAAAATGAGAGAGTATGTGACTTTTATCTTGCAGAATACATTAGATGCATACAGTAACTTCATGTATGCACAGTAATATACTCGAACAAACTTTACCAATTGCATCTGGAGCACAGAATATGGAGCTTGATTCAAATATGTTGGATGACATGTAGACAGTAATCACGCGTGGATAGTAATATAGTCGATAACAAACTTCCAAAATGCATTGGCGCATTAGTATACATAGCAATTTTCATTAAGAAGTGGCAAGGAAGATGTCAACAATCACACTTTGAGTAAAGGATGCAAAAAATGATGTTGCAGTTTTGTCACCTTCTCATTCTGCAGCTTCTGAAGCTCCTTGATAGCTTTTAGTTGACCCTGAGAAATAAGAGGGAAGAAATCATTGAAATATAATGTCAATCTCCAATTACCAATAAATTAGTTCTCAGCCCTGTAAATAAGATTTTCTTGAACAAGCAACCAGTTCTTGATTGCACATGCATTGTAGAAAGCTAATAAAAAGAGGGAAGAAAGTTCTTTGTAAAGTAATTACCCTATCATGGGTCTTCCATTGATCATAATAGTCATTATATTTGCGCATAGAGCTCTGAGCAAGACTTCTGTTCTCGGCCTTTCGATTCTATTAAAAAGGAAATGAATGACTCTTCAATAATGCGAGATCTCAATGAGTAACCCTCAAACTAAAACATCCTGCTTTAGAAAAAACTAAATAGGAGTACAAGAAGTAACCACTTGCCTGTACTTCGTGGAATTTCTGTTCAGAGCAGACATGCATAAAGAGATCACCGTCCCAATGACCATAGTCCAACCAACCACCAAGGCATAGCCTGCAAATTCTAACTTGCTAAATCACATCTTGAACTATGGAAACAGAAACTTGACAACACTTTTGTGACTATTATGGAGTGATGAACACCGAGAACACTAGCTAATAGACATGAATAGGAAAAGATGAATTTACCGACAGAAGTGAGATTCACACTCTGAACATTGCGTGTGCCTATAATGGTCCTTTATAGGCAGTGGCCGTTCACATTTTGGGCACAATGTCGAATTAGCCATTGACCTGAAAGAAAACAATGACCAAGTCATCAACAAACTCAATCAGGGGAAAGAAAAACTTGAGTAACATATTAAAAAAAAAAAGTATATATGTAAGTTGTACTTGATCAATATCCAAATAATATAGCACCATTGATGACATTAGTTAATAAAACAAGTTGAAATCGTACAGGAACCATATTCAGGTTTTGTAACAAGTTCCAGTTTAAGGTTTTAGCATCATTGATCAAACAACATTGAGGTTTTAGAAATGACAACTCTATTAAGACTTCGACTCACTTACATTAACAAATTCAGTGAGATTGAACCTTACCACTTCTCAGATTGCCGTAGGCTTTCCATCTCCCAATAAGTTACGGTGCTGCAGGTAAGTGGCTTATGAGCTTCTTTGCTACACTGCAGGATGGAAAAGTTGCATAACTAAGGTCTTTGAGTACACAATCTGTATACATGTTTCTTTCTAACTTCACCAGAAAAGTTGTGATAAGTAGTTTATTTGCTTATACATGTTTCTTTGCTTCCATTAGTATGTAGAAATAAAAAAATGCTCTAATTAAACAACAAAGAATGCAAAGTTAAGGAAGTCTTACGCGCCAGCAGAAGCTGTGGAAACACTTGCAAGTGGCCTTGCTAGTAGTGAATCCCGTGAGGAGAACCACAGCATTATTGCATCCTGGAGCAGGACACCATTTGGCCTACACAGATTCCATTTGGTGATTAAAGGCAAAAAAAGCAATAGGCTTGCATCTAAAATGCTATAAATCTTCAGTAATGGGGCATTATTCAGAGATTTAATTGTCAGATTGGTTCCAAATATGATTTTATTCCCAGAAGAAGTGGGCAAAAAAAACGACAATAAAACTATTTGATGAATTATGATATAATAAAATGGGTAGCATTGGTTGGTCATACATCTCATAGGCTCAAGACAGACTGGATCAATATTGTACCAGATCGAGATGTGAGGTACCTTTTTGTTAGCCATGTAGAATTCCAGATTGTGCCGTGGATACTTGTGCTTGTCCTCCTCAGAAGCCAGCACATCGATCATAGCAGGAGTTAGAGCAGCATGGCACAATAACTCCGGACATCGTATTATCATACGTGACAGACTTATTTCTTTGAGTGAATTTTTTATATAAGCTGCACTCATTGAGAGACACAAGAAAATGCACTTTGTTACTCAATAGAAGAAGCTTCTATTTTTACTGCAAATGCACTTTGTTTCGAGAGTGTTCAATTAAATATAGATACACCTTATTGATTGGTTGCAATTGACAAATTACTGTATATTGATTATAACTGAAAGTTCCATTTATTAATTACTCAAGATGAATTATACATATGAAAACAGACCTGCCCAGCACTTCTTACAAAAGAAGTGGCCACATGATGCAGCAGCCATTAGATTTTGCAAAAGGGTTTCTGAACATATCCCACAAGCAACCTGTACAAAGAAGCCCAAAGTCAATAATTCTTTAAACTCAAATTTACCGAAATGAGTGGACTAAAATGAACTATCTATGTGGGTTACTTACCTCTTTTGCATCTGAGGGTTCAACAATAGGGGCCTCATATAGGCCAACTTCTTGCCGAAACTCTTTTTCATCAGAGAACCAGTTATCAGTAACTGCACCCAAGTTCCTGTCAGTCAAAGAGATGAGAATATTAGAACAGATAAGCAATTTATAATTGTAATTATGAGAACCCAAACGGGTTAAATTTATTCATTGTCCTTATTGAAAACAAAATGAACAAGAAAATGCATTTCTGAACAAGGTCAATGACTGAAAAGAATACTGATGTAGCACTCTACCAATGGCAGTGAAGAAGAAGAATTGAAGCTTCAGCTTTTGAAACAGAAAGAATAGCAGATATATTGTCGACATCTTGTTCTTGACATTCACGGAGTTCAGCTTCACTCATGACCTTGTAACGTTTCTAGCAAGAATACATCAGAATTAGAAATTTTATATTCCAAATCTTCAAATACAATACTATAAATATAAGAATCCAAGACATAAATGTATACGTACGCATGTATTTAATTGGCATATCAGTCATTGTATTACATATTAACATACCATAAAGAAGTTTGAATTCCTCCAAACAACACCATACAAGAAGGTAAAGTAAAATCAAGAGCTTCTATATGAGCTTCGCCTCAACAATCTTGTGCTACTTGGAAACTACTCAGCCACTATGATGATTCTTCAAATTCAGCTCCATAAATAAGATACATTACTAATAAAATCGGATCACAATATAATGATGGCTCAGTTGTTATTGTTACCGCTACATGCTAAATGTGGCTCAGTTAGACAGGAATGCATAAAGCTCTACGTGTAGATGTGCATGTTGCGCGTGTTTGCACACGTGAAACAAAGAAATAGCATATCAATGAGTAGAGTTATGTGGAACCAGAAACGGAAAACATATCTTCCATGTTTCACTTGCACTTTCTTGAACCTCGACAATCATAGGATTCATTTTGCCTAGCTCTTAACTTCTAATTCTCCACTCACAGTCCTAGTTTTCCTACTCTATCACCCCCTTTTCCTCCACTTCTAACTCTATCTCCAAGAAGTTCTAAGAAGTTAGAAACTGTAGCTAAAGCCCTATTTTAGCTTTTTGGAAGTTGGAAAGTAGGGGTAAGCAGGAGAAATACAAGAGTGAGAAGTACTTGTTCATTTGGTTGAAACCAAACTTTCTTTGGCTTTAAGCAAAATTTATAAATAATTTGCCTGAATCAGTCATGATAGAAATAAATGAACATACCAGATGTAGTCACTTACTGCAAAGTGGCCAGATTAAATTTAAAGTTTCAATGGACACCATACCGTTGTAGCAATTATTGTAAAAGTTTCCGTCCTAAATTTATGATCTACACATAACCAAATAACATAAAAGTTGATATGTGAAGACCAACTCATGTTGTATCCTCAAGTACTAATCGATATGCTCCAAACATTTAATGGTGGGCAGTTAAACTTTTAATCTGTACAGTTTGATGTAAGTGACTAGATCTTATGCTTTCACATATTCCTAATTATGATTGTTTTTGATAAACTATCTAGCAGGCCAGTTTGGTTGAGACCAAAACAAATTTAGTTTCAACCAAGATGATGAATATGATTAAAATTTGAAACCAAACTAAAATGTTTCTATAGCCACCATTTGGTTCCAGCCAAAATATTACCATGAAAGAAGTCCCCACTCCCATCCTACGTACTCAAACCTTTATGAATTGACAAATCTATTATATGTTAATTTGCTAAAACACCACCAACACTAACAATGTCTAATGAGGATCAAGTCTCCAAGAATTAGCTTAAATACAATATGACATGGTTAAAGTACTCCTATTTTACCATAATCCCAACATACTTTTTCTATGAGTATATGTTAGCCAATACACTATATATAACTAATAACTCAAACAATTGAAGGGGTACCGCCCCTTCCCCCCCCCCCCCCCCCAAGCTAAGTTGTTCCGCCCTTGAGTCTATTGAGTCGTATATCAAGATGTATGCAACCTAAATATTCGATGAATGAAAGGATGCTATAAAAAAAGCCGGGGGGGGGGGGGGGGATTAAATGCCATTTTCTACAAGATATTCTACTTTTTATATATTTATTTTAGTTTTTTTTATATATTTACTATAATTCAGGGATGGCATTGAAAGTCTTCTAAAAATTTACGTATGACTTTTAAGCTTTTGAGAGTGACATAAAACAATTCAGAAACGGCATGCATTTATCTAACTATAAAAGGTTGTATAGAAAAATTAGTACGTCCAAATAATTCTAGCACCCTACTCAAAGCTTTATACCTGATAATCAGAAGAATTGGCATTGTTCAATTCATCCGAGTCACTAAGAACAACATCATCTAGGTCCTCGTCAGAAGAAGTTTCCTCACTGAACTCAATATCCTCAAGGCCTATATCCTCTATAATTTTCTTTGAGTTACTTCCCTCACCTGGTTCCATCTCGTACCCCTTAGTTTACTTGGGAGAACAGAGCTTTGAGAGAGAGAGGATCAAAGAGTAAGGTTTGCTCTTTTTTTTTTTTTGGTGATGATGAAGAGAGCTTGTAGAGGGATGAGGATGTAGGGAAAATGGTGCTCTATTTAAAGAGAGGTGGGAGCGAGAAGGGATTGGTGAAATTTGGCTAAGGAAACACTTGAAATGGTAAAATGACCTTGGTAAGGGCATTTTAAGGGTCATGATTCATGAACCCAACCTTGATTGTTTTCCCACCTTATGACATGATTTTTTACTCTTTTATGATTATCAAAAACAAGTATTAGAAAAGAATCTACAAATATTTGGTTAATTATCCAAAGGGATTTTACAGATAAGATCAAAAAGAAACCCTACACAACCAATAAGGAAAGATATTAGACAAAATTTGATTTGTTTCACATTTAGACATGCAAGTTGTTCTAGAGACTGATAGCTTTCTTTTTTTTTGTTTTAACAGAGGTTGATAAACTACCAATGCATGGTGTTGCTATGCATAAATTTTATTTTATTTTACTTTTTTTATTATTTTGGTGTGGGGAAGCCTATGGTAGGTACGTGAGAATTATATTATTATCATCTTGGCTTAGCAAAGTCTATAAGATTTTCTAGAAAGTCATTGTAAAGTATCGCAGGATATGGATATAAAGTAAACATGACAAAGGGCATACATACACATACAACAAACCAATACAAAGAAAAATCATATTATATTTGACTCCAGTCAAATCTAATTGAGTGGATTTATAATCCAACTATGATATAATTTCGACGTACTTAGCAAGTTTTTACATTGTTTGTTGGGCTTGAGCATTAATCTATATTTAATTTCTTAATCGATTTAAATGTTAACATTAATCGGCAATAGATAGAGTAACTTTTTTTGTTAGCTCGATTGAGTAGCTTGTTAGACTAGCATGATAGTGTCATTTATTTTAAGTGATCACTAAGCTTAGCTATGAAATTCTCAACCATGCTTAATGTTTGGAGGATCAAGTCAAATGATGAAAGAGTAACCACTTTACAAATACTATCCTTCTATAGGCCATGCACATTTTTCTACCTTTGATCTATATATCTATTCTTTTACTTGGAGTTTAATGCAAAAGAGACATATAATTAGTTAATGTTGACGAGTTTCAAAACTAGATTTCATATGACATTCTCAAAAATGTTACCAGCTAAATGAAAACAAAGTTTACCAAGTCACATTGACCACTATGTTCCTTTCATGCTCTTTGACATCCTCATTTACCAAGTTACTGTTTAGTTTTCTCATTCCTTAGCATGTTAAAATGTAGATATGATTAATAGTACAGTTTATATCCACAATTTGTCAAAAAATAAAATTGAGTACATAATTAATATTGAAAATCATGGTTTTTTTTTTCTTTTTACTTAAATTTAGTTCATTTAAATTTAGGCCGCTCACCATTTCAAAGAGCTTGGAAGATTTGACATGCCACACAGCAGCAGACATTATAAAGGGGGAAAATCCTTAAAAAGATCAAGCAAACATTCAACAAAAGCACAAAGTTTTACCCTAACAAAGATAATTATGAGGATAATCCACAAGACTAATTAACCACATTTATTTCTTAATTTCCCAGTAAGATTCTATGAGCCACCTATCCTTGCCTAGCTCATCATAATCTGTGCTGGTAATAAAAAAGCATAGAATATGAAATAGTTTAGATTGGAACCATACTTTTAATGCCGCTTCAATAACTCTGACGATAATAAGAGAGAACTGTAAAGACTGTTTGAATTGTCGTAAGGAAGAGGAGAATCGTAGCTGCAACCAATGAGAGCGCGGCCCAAGGACTGTTAAGGTACCTCTTCTTAAGTTCTTGTATATATCTCTGTCTTGGAGATTCGCAGAACTTTTCAATTTCCTGACATAAATGCCTGAAATAGAAATTTTTGAGCACAAAATGTTTACTGATACGGTGAAAGATCTTGATTGCGTCCTCCCTACCACCCAGCTCATTTACGATGATCCCTTGGCTTTCGAGCAACTGGAGGTCCTCCTTGCTACCGATAAGGTGATCCATGAAGATGACATAGGAGACGAAATTCTGATTACCCTTCTCAGAAACATGCTCAAAAGCCAAGAGATTTCTCAATAATGATTCAACACAATCATTGATGACAAGGGGAGGAATCTCAAGCACACCATTTTTAAACCGAAGATCTAGCATAGCGCTTGTTTTAGCTCGATGGAAAGTGACTCCTGCATCTCTAAGCTTGGTGGCGGTGCGTAGGATAACACCTCTTGATAAAGGGAGCTTATAAGAGTACTTCATAGCATGATCATGATCAAGGTGGGACTGATGATAATGATGATAACAATGATTGGTAAGAAACTCCAACCGCTTGGCACTTGGTGACACTGGCTAATGAGATCAAGCAAATGCAAGTGATTGCGTTGTTGTCCTGTTGGAGTGAGTCGGAAGAAGTGCAACGCCATCTGAATGAGGTCTGGAGAAGGTGGTTCTTGTTGATCAGTCCCTATATTGCTGCTACTCAAGCGAGGGGAGATAATTTTGTACAAATCCTGCAGGATAAAGAAGGGGACTTGGTTCTCGAGTAAGGCTAGATCACGCCTCAGACCCAAGATCATTGGAGTCATGAAACTACTACCATCATCGTCAACTATGGCGAACCCAGATCCCTCGTAGCTCCACAAGAGCACCTCTAAGAGAAAGCAACCGTCCACCAACATGATTTTAGCCAAGAGTTCATTATCAGAGGTTATGCTCAGCTCTTCAGAGTAGCAGCTTCTTATCCGTCTAGGGGTTTCTTCTCTTAACAAGTCCCAACAGGATTGGAGTGTCTCCTCCTTGGAATTGGTTCTTTCAAGAAGACGGAGCATGAATACCCATTTTTGGCCCTCCATTGCCAAGAAATTGACACCTTTTGCTTGGTTGAAACTCGGGCCTATGTAATGAAAAGGCCCAATAGAGATAAACTTGGGTGTGTAGGCTTCAGGATGGGTATTATACAGCCTCAATGGAACACGGGCTATCCTCTGATGTGTGACTCGTTTCACCAAGCTCTTGGCAGTCCTTTCAAGTGATGCTATGCTTATCACCTCCTCCATTTGGATGATGCTACTTGCCTGCATTTCATCAGGAAACTTTAAGGTTTTGAACACGTTTTCTAGAAGAAAAAAAAAAATCTGGAAAAGAGGTGAATACACCCTAACCTTATCAGAAGAAATATGTTTGTGATGTTTTTGACTTGCTATATTCGTAAATTACCTTAATATGTTCACTGGCATACCCTCTTGTGACATAAGACAACACACATAATATCATGTAATTGATTTAAGAGCCCTCTAAGATTTGAATTTCAGATTATTTTTGATCTAATTTCTTGGTATGTAATTCAACTACTTAAAGTTAAAAATAGAGAATCTGAATATATTTAATTACCTTCTGATGCTGCTCCACCTTGTGTCGTGAATGCTCTCGAGCTTGGCCTAAGCTCTTTTCAATTAGATACCTGCTTTACCGGGTTAAGCATTCTGGCACTCTATGCTAAAGCTGATGACCTCCACAGTTTCCTGTTTACAACTTTGAACAGAAGCATTATTGAGTAAATAAATCCAGCAGTGTTCTGAATTTTTAAAGACCATTGACGTCTCAGTTTTGTCATTATTCAACCCCCTTATTTGACCTCAATAGACAATTGCTTCTATTCTATCAATTTACAGGCAACTGCTCCCTTGTCCCAACTGTGCCTTTCTCCCTGAGTGTGTGTCTGAGCCCGTGTTTGTTCATTATTTTTCATTTCTGTTACCATTGTTGCTTGTATTATATCTTCTTTTTCCAGCTTAAGATTAGGCCCCAGCTCATCCTGTTCTCAAGTCAATTGACAACAATAGAGAACTTGTATTATATCTTCTTATTCTGTCAATTTACAGGAAACGGAAGATGCTATTCCTAACACTGTCATCAATAACAACAAAATATCAACTTCAATTTGAAGGCTGATATTTCAACAAAAGTCAAACAGAAACCAAGTCGTCGAAGTCAAAACTCTGCTCATCCTCTGTGAGCAGCCTCATTGATTCAGGTTTTCATATTAATTTCTAGGTGCCATCAGTTAAGAGCAGCAACTTGTTTTCAAGTTCTTTGGCGATTTATTTCCTTGGATTGAAACATTGAACAATTTCATCAACAACTGCAAAATTGGCTCACTTGAGCTGGTTTATGAAAGCTATTGGTGAACTACTAAACCATGATTATGTCAACACTCTAGTAATTTGTTTTTAAGTTACTCGGACTCTTCATTTCACTTCAAGTACCCGTGTAGGATCCTTGATACTCGGACATGAGTATGATCCACTTGACACTTCATGTTAGTCAAAAAACTCACGAAATTCTCCGGAAAATAGCAAGTCCGGCACCAGGACATGTACCCGTGTCAGACACTTGTAGCCAAGTCCGAGTACCAAGCATTTGTTTGAGCTATGTCCTATGCAGTAAACACTCACAATAAAAGACTGGTTTCTTGCTCTATTGCACCATTTTCCATTATTAACATGCTACTAACTTGAAGTACACCAGAAAATACTCGAAAACCAAAGTCATCCATTCAGCAAGCTTTTCTTATGGTACGGATGAACAGTTATTCTTGTATGAGGTGGTCTCAT
>BSSO01001592.1:0-22773 GCA_030267885.1 Mesembryanthemum crystallinum | reverse complement strand
AATAATTATTTTTCTCTATCTTTTTCTCTATATATCAAATTTCACCACTTCTTTAGCTTTAGTGTGAATAGTACAATGTCCACGTAATGGTGGGACGGAGGGAGTATAAGCTTACCCTTCAACCTCAAAATTGAATATTTTCTCAAAAGAAGAATGTTTGTACTATACTGGAATTCTTGATCTACACACTACCTAGTGCATTTCTAAATAAGGCCATGCATTTATCCATTTGATCTTAACGACTACTCTAAGAGCCTTCCAAAACCACTCTTAAAATGCAGCCTCTAATATTCTTACCCATAAGTGCAATCTCTTCAAGAGTGTTTACAACCACTTGACACTATACCAAATTGCCTCCAAAAGTGCTAGAAGCTCAGCACATAATATATCTAGGGCCTTCTTCTTTCTTATGAATCCAAAGATCCATTCACCTGATGAATTTCTCAAGAAATTCCTCCCAAGCTTGCATCAAACTGACCCATAACAAAGAAAGCATCCACATTAAAAGCAAGTGAACCAGTAGGGAGGGACCAATGACTGGATGAGAACTGTTTTTCGGTTTTTTTGTGTGGCTGTAAGGTGGAAGTAAATTCCTTAACAGCAAGAAAGGTTTTGGTGATACAGCTAGAGGCTATTGTGGTTTTATTGTTGAAGAGAGCATTGTTTCTTCTAATCTAGATTTCCCACGGAAAAAAGAAGAAAAAAAAACCAAAGACAGTTCTTTAAGGTTGGTTGAAAGGGAACTTTTGAGCATAGGTCATCCTTAAATCAAACCTGAAGTTGTGCTTGGTAGAAATTAGCTAAGGCTGGTATTAGAGAGCTCTAGAACTCATTGGCTTTGTCACAATCCCTTAGCACACGTAGGGTATCCTCCTGAATGAGTGGGCATATACTACAGTAGCCAGAAGGAATAATGTGTCTCTTGGCCAGTAGCTCTATGGGCCAATCTATCCAAAAAGGCTAGCCAGAAGAAGAACTTCACTTTGGGAGGCAAGTCATTTTTCCAAATCCATTTGCAATGGTCCACCACATCTTTTAAAAATAGATTATAAGTATCAGTGAGACAAAACTTACCACTAAAAACCAGAGAGCTAGTTCTGAAGTCCCCACATTCCATAGAAGGAAGGGGAATATCATGTCATTTTATCCAACAGCTGACAAGGGAACATCATTGAAACTACTTCAAAATTCCAAATTTGGTGTTGAAAACAATTTGCCACTGTTAATGCTTCACCATTTTCAGTTAGAGGCCCTTGAATCCAAGATCTTATAATACCCTGCCCAGTCCAATTGTGGTGCCAAAAGGAGATGCAGTTTCTCTTCCATATAACCCACATCATGCTATGCTCAAGAATGTCCCATCTCTTACCAACATCTTGGCAAATGTAAGAACCTTGCCTAAAAAGGGTGAATTTTCCATTATGATTACACTTAGCAATGACAACAGCAGCAACAAGGTTACTATCCTTATCCAACAATTTCCAACCCATCTTAGCCATAATAGCTTTATTAAGGGCTTCAATATCTCTAATGCCTAACCCCCCATCCTCCAAGGGCCTGGTAACTTGCCCCCAACCAACCAAATGCATCTTCTTGGTGTTCACAGAGTCACCCAGAGAAAATTATTGATAACTTAGTTCAATTTTTTAAGGGTTGCAACAGGAAGGTGCACACATTTCATGTAGTAGGAAGGCATAGCATTATAATAGTGGCCTTGATAATGCAAAGTGAATTTCTGCCCTACATATTCCAGATCAACAAGTTTATAGTAGTCCATACAAGTAGCATACATCACATATCAATACAATTTAACAGGTTTACCCCTCAACTTCTTATTAGCACACAAAACTTCATTAAAATCCCTAATCACAACCCAAGGAAAATGAATTGTATCGGCAATTTCACACAAACCGTTCCACAAAATTTTCTTCATTTTAAACCTAAGACTAGCATAAATCGCAGAAATAAAGAAATTTTTATTAGAAGAGTTTGCCTGAACAATCCCATGGATGCCCTGATTTTTGTTGGATGGTGTTGAACTGGATCTTACCATTATTCCACAGAATCAGAATTCCGTCGTTGAAACCCTCAGGTTCCACCAACTCAAAATTATCAAAAGATATGGACCTAACAATGATTTTAGAATTCGCGCGCCTAACTCAAGTTCCAGTAAGAATCACCAGTCAGATTTATGGAAGTCAATACGGTGGTTGGAATTTGGTTTGAAGGAAGGCCAGGCTATCCCCCTAGTGTTCCAGGCTAGGATTGGTGGGGTTCTAATGATCTCCTCTAGATCGTAACTGTCGTGAACTACTGCGTGTCAACTGAATCCCAGGTTGTGGAACTAGTAGATATTCTTGTCTCTTGAGCTTATCTCAATTTTGCATTAGATCGAGAACTTCGTCCTCCATGCATTCCCTTTCGTCCCACCAACCCATCCCAATCTCCTATTAGCTTGTTACCCTCATTGTCTGCAGATTTTTTACTTCATCTAAGCTGCAATTTAGAGTCACTGATAAGACACCCAAGCTCAATTGACAAAAATTTCGCAATTGAGGGATAGTGGGAGTTGGGTATATCCAACTTGCCAGGTCCTCTAGGACAAAGTGATCCAGATCTAGGTTGAGGAGCATCCACTTGATTTCTTTTCTTAGCCCTAGGTGGGCCCGTTGCAAATCTGCTACTAGTGGCATATGGGTTGGACGAATTAATCCACCTATTGGGATCATAGTTAAGTTTAGGTATGGATTGGGTACATTTTATGGTGAAATCATGAGTGATCTGAGTTGGTATGGTGGGAGCGGACATAGTAGGCTATGGTTGAGTAGGGTCATTCTAAGTGGGTGAGCTGGGCGCCATCAGGGCGAAGTCGAATTCACACTTGGAGTAAACAAGAATTGGCTTGAGGGGTATATGAGATAGAACTAGGACCATGTCAGGCAAGCGAGGAAGAAGATACCTTGTAACTGTCATAGGTGGTAAAGGAGAAATAGGGGAGGATTGTGGTAGGCTCCAAGAGGCTTGGTATTCCTCTTGGTCGGGATCGAAGTGGTCCCGGTGGTTCATGGAATGAGGAAGCTGGCGAATTTGTGTCAAGAAGGGGTAAAATGTTAGCAATTTCGCCAAAGGAACTGGCAAAAGGAAGGTTCTCGGCAGATCTAAGGTTTCAATGAACAAGGTTGGTAGTGAAAAGGTTTAAAGTGTCTGCCACAACCTGTAACCAGTCTAGCCGGTTACCACTACCCTCAAAGGAAAGGTTAGTCGAAACATCGTTGACCTGATTGACTGGTTTCCCAGCACTGGGCATACGTGGCTCAACCTCCTCCACATCTACTCTCAAGTCAACAATCTGCCACCCTAGCAAAATCCAATGGCTGTCGTATTTTCATCTTTTTCCGCCACTTTTTTCCACTCGTATGGATCCGTGCTTTACTTTAGTGACTTTCATTGACCAGCGCCTTAGCCGGCGGAAATGGGTCTTTTTTCCTCGCTTTTTTCCTTTGTTGAAACTGTTCATCGGCAAATTAATTCTTTATGAATTTCCTAGACAGTTTCAGCATATTAACTTACATTCCTCTAATAAATGCCCAACATTCCCACATTTATTGCAAAAAGTTGGCTTATCCTCCACAATGACCTCTTGTCTGAGCTTCTACAACAAAATAAACTTAGGAAAACATTTTCCTAGCTTCTTAATGATGCAAATTCTACCAAAGAGGGAGCTCTTAAGAGGCGATGGGGTGAAAAGGCCGCTCTGGCGAAAAAAGGGAAATCGAAGCAGAAATCGAGTAATCAAGCGAGCTCCAAGCACAAATCAGCCTCTTCATCTACTTCATAGCAGGCAAACTCGGAACAATTAGGTCAGAAAATGCAGAAAATACCTTCACCTCAGGATGCGAAGCAAAAGAAGCCAGTACTGGAAGTTCAAGGACTTGCTCCGCTTAATATTGAAGCTCAGGCAACTCCACCGACGGTGGTAGAGGATATCCTCTCGCCGATCAGTGTTTTACACACTGTACATCAGCAAACAGAGATTCAATTTGGTAACATTGTATCACCTAGGGTTCCAAATACCCATGGTGGATCGGCATCAGTGGAGTATGGCCCAGCCTCAGCTGCGTGCAGAACTCTCTTTCCTTCTTCTAATGAGACTGAGGTAACCTCAACCCCCCCTCCTTCTCCCCTTGTGAAAATTACTTTTGATGAAATTCAAGGGGAGATTGATTATTGGAGGAATGCTTTGGTGTGTTATGTGTTGGGGGCGAATCCTCCATTTAAAGTGTTGGAAGGCTTCTTCAAAGGGGTATGGGGTAACCTGGATATTAAGAAAATCTCTATGCTTCCCAGGGGTGTCTTTCTGGTTCGTTTTAAATTCTTTGAGCAAAAGGAGCAAGCTCTGCAGGGTGGCTTTCTGACCTTTGATAAGAAACCTGTGATCATGAAATCTTGGTCACCTGAACTTGATTTAAGGAATGAACAGATTGATAAAATCCCCATTTGGATACAACTTCCTGATTGAACATTAAATATTGGGGGCAACAAACATTGTCCAAGCTGGCTGGGAGTATTGTGGAGGTGTTACAAATTGATAGAGTTACACTTGCAAAAGAGAGACTGGGATATGCACGCATAAGAATAGAGGTGAAGATTCAGCAGCAATTCCCGGATGAGATTGTCTTTGAAAATGAATGGGTTATCCTTACATCCCAGAAAGTAGTTTATGAATGGAACTGTACTCACTGCAATGTCTATGGGCATGTTACTGCAGAGTGCAAAAAAGTTCTGCAAGGGAAGATGACTTGGGTGCCTAAAGCAAAACCTAATATAGTTGTTGATGATCAGGGTTTCCAGATGGTGGTTAAGCCTAGCACTAAGAAATCAACAAATGTGGATAAGCCTTCTACTTCAACTGCAAATAATTTTGCGATTCTTAGTTCTGAGAATGCTAATGATTGTGTGGTTGAACAGATTGCTGTGATATTATATTGCCTAATGATGCTACTCAAGCTGATGGGGGTAATCCCCCTCAGCAGAATGGATAGAATCTGTGTTTGGAACATAAGGGGTCTATGCAAGCCTAGCAAACAATCTATGGTGAATAAAATGCTTCAATCTTTTCAGGCTGGGCTTGTAGGACTCTTTAAAACTAGGGTTAAGGCTTCTCACTATAAAGCTGCCTCCCTAGCTTTTAATAATTGGTGTCTTGCTTCTAATGGATCCCATCGCTCTAATAATAGAATTTGGGTTATATGGAATCCTATTGCATATTTGGTAAATATTACTTATGTCTCTGCTCAGATCATTCATGCTGAAGTATCTCATGTGAGTTCTGGAAAGAGGTTTTTAGCTTCATTCTGCTATGGGTTTAATGATGTCGTTGTAGAAGAGATATGTGGGCAGGTCTTCAACAACTTAGCTTATCTATCACTGTTCCATGGATTGTATTGGGTGATTTTAATTGCCTATTAAACCTTGAGGAAAGAATGGGCTCTAAAGTGACTCTGAATGAAATCATGCCATTTAGGAATGTTGTTCAGACATGTCATTTGAATGATATGGTTGTTGCTGGCTCTTTCTTTACATGGTCTAACAAACAACCTGGTGATAAGGGGGTATATAGCAAAATTGACAGAGTGCTGATTAATGAGACCTGGGAAGATGTTTTTCCTAATGCTATGGTCAACTTTCTTCCTGAAGGGGAATTTTTCCATTGCCCTGCAATGATCTCACTTGATCACTCTATTGGGGGAGGAAGGAAACCATGCAAATACTACAACATGTGGTCCAAGTGGCCTGAATTCTAGAATAATGTTGCTACTACCTGGTCTACTAAGATCTCTGGTGTACCTATGTACCAAATCTGCAATAAGCTCAAATTGTTGAAACAAGTTTTTAAGAAGATGAATCAAGAGGGGCAAGGAGACATTGAAAAGAAAGGTAATGCTACTTACAAGAAGTTGATTGAATGCCAGATTGAGCTAAGAAGAACACCTGATTATCCCAGAATGGCTACTGCTGAAAATGAAGCATCAAAGGCTTATCAATTCCAAAATAATGCTAGAATCTCACTTCTCAGACAAAAGTGCAAGATACATTGGCTTTCTGATGGAGATACCAACACTGCTTTCTTTCACAACAGTCTCGAGAAAAGAAGATCTTTCAATAGAGTCTATTCTATTAAAGATCTCAATGGTGTTGACTATAATACCCCAGAAGATATACATTGATTATTACATGACCTTATTAGGATCTTCTAATCCTAATAGAGAACGTGTAAAGCATGAGATAATGCACATGGGCCCTCTGGTAGATGCTGATCAAGCTGCTCAACTATGCCTAGGGGTGAGCAAAACGGATATCTAATCCGGTTTTGATCCGAAATTCGGATATCCGATTTTTCGGATCGGCAAAAATGCGATCTGTATTCGATCCGGTTTTTCAGATATCCAAATTTTCGGATCGGATCACCGAATAATCTGATCCGGATTCTTTTCTAATAAAGTTCTAGAAATTTGAATACAACTGGAGTTTTTATTTATACATTTTATTAACTATTGAATAGCTCATATTTAAATTACAAAAGCTTCACCTGTTACTCATGTGTTACTTGGTGAAAAGCAAATTATTCTGAAACAAATAAGCTCATATTCAAATTATTCTCATGTGCCAACAGTTGAGTTTTATGGAATATATACAGTGGCAGTGGTTACTGCCTAGCATACGAAGTCAAAAAATGTATTAATAGTCATGCCAACGAAGTATTATCCAAAAGCTTGCATAACCTGTAAATGATGATCATGTAGGTAAGATAGTCGCTCTTGTCAATGACAAAATTAATCCTTTTTTTTTTAATAATAAAATGTAAGGGTGCTTTAATTTTGAAAAGAATAAATAAATAAAAAAAAGGGACCGGATACCGGATATCCGGATACCCAAAATCCTGGACCGTATCCTATCCAAATTTATGTGAAAAAAACCGGGTCGGATATCCAATCCGATTTTTACGGATCGGATATCCGGATTCCGGATAAAAATCGGTTCGGATCCGGATCAGATCATCGGATCAGGATCACTCTGCTCACCCCTAACTATGCCAGCCTTTTAGGAAGGAGGAGATCAAGGAAGTTATGTGGTCTATACCTAGTACAAAGGCACCAGGCCCTGATAGCTTAGCTCACAATTCTTTAAGGACTCATGGTCAATTGTGGGAGAGGATGTCACAACAGCTATACTTGATTTCTTCACACATGGGAAGTTACTCAAGTAGATCAATACCACACTCATCACTCTAGTCCCAAAAATGGCACATCCACAAACTGTTGCAGATTTTAGACCTATTGCCTGCTGCTCCACAATCTGTAAATGCATATCCAAGCTCATTTGCAAGAGATTATCCTCTGTTCTACCCAACATTATCAGTGAGACACAGGGTGCTTTTGTGGCTAATAGATCAATTGTTCAAAAAATAATGGTGTGTTAAGACTTGGTGAATATGTATGGGAGATCATCCTCTTCCTCAAGATGTATTATGAAGATAGACCTCAAAAAAGCCTATGACTCTGTTGAATGACCTTTCATAGAGGAGATGCTCAAAGCACTTGCTTTCCCTGACCAGTTCATAAACTGGATAATGGTATGTGTAACCTCCCCTTATTATTCTTTAGTGATTAATGGAGCTACCCATGGTTTTTTTTGCGGGGAAAAAAGGCCTTAGACAGGGGGATCCCCTCTCCCCCCTCTTATTTGTGATATGTATGGAGTATCTCTCTAGAACCTTGATGAAAGTTGGGTCTCTACCTGGTTTTAAATACCATCCTAAGTGTTACAATATGAGATTAAATCATCTTTGTTTTGCTGATGATTTACTCTTATTTTGTAATGGGGATGCTTCTTCTATTACCCTTCTCTTGAGAGGTTTTGCCACATTCTCCTGCACCTCTGGTCTTACTGCAAATACCTCAAAATCTACAATATATCCTTGCAATGTCCCTGTAGATACCATGAATGTGATTCTGGCTGCAAGTGGATTTAAGGTAGGATCCTTGCCATTTAACTACTTGGGTGTCCTAGTTTCTTCAAAAAAAAGTTTTCAGTTAGAGAATGTGATAGTTTGATTGATAAAATGGTGGCTAAAATCAGAATTTGGAGCTCGAGACATTTATCCTATGCAGGCAGGGCTCTCCTAGTAAACTCAATGTTGATGTCTATACATACTTATTGGGCAACAATTTTTATTTTGCCTAAGGAGATTCTCAAGAAGATTTCAGACATATGTAGGAACTTCTTATGGGATAGGAGAGCTGATTTCATAAGAGCTCCTCTTATCTCTTGGGATAACATCTGCAAAACAAAAATCTATGGTGGTTTGGGCACAAGAACCTGCTTTCTATGGAATTGGGCTGCAATGGGAAAATATGTATGGGTTGTAGCTTCCAAAGCTGATTCTCTTTGGGTTAAATGGGTGAACCATATATATGTTAAAGATAAAGATTGGTGATTATACTGTCCTAGTACAACTACCAGTTGGTCTTGGAAAAAAGTATGAAGCTAAAGACATGTTTAAAGATGGTTTTGCCAATGGTAAGTGGACTGCTAGTGCTAATGGAAGATATACTATAGCCACTGGTTATAAATGGCTCTGTCAACCCTCTCCAAAAGTCTCATGGGTAAGTTGGGTGTGGAATAAATTCAATATTCCAAAACACAGTTGTATTGCTTGGATCACAGCTCAAGAAAAGCTCCAAACCAGGGTCAGGCTCAAGACAATGGGGATTTGCAATGCAGATAACTGTCCACTCTGTGACAATGCACCTGAAACTTGTGCACATCTGTTTTTTGAGTGTACTTATAGCAAGTTATGTCTGAAGAGACTCAAAAACTGGCTTAACATTCCTACAACTATCAGGTCCTGGTCCAGATTATGCAGATGGATTAGCAAAAGATATGCAAGGAACAACTTCTACAAATGCAGTATGCTGGCTAGTGTGTGCAACTTGTTATACAGCATTTGGATAGAAAGAAATGATGCGGTTTGGTGCCTTAAAATTCCTACTGTTGCAGCTACAATTGCTAATGTTAAGAATACTATGACAAACAGGATTTTCTGTTTTATAGATGGTAAAACAAGTGTAAATAATAACAATTGGTGGACGAAATTAAACAATACGAAGCTCTTGGTTTAAGTGTAGCCCTTTCTAGAAGGTACACACTTGCTTTGAGCCGGTGATAGGGTGTAAAGGGGGGTATGCCCCTCTTATTATTGTACATGTGAACTCTTTGGGTAATACAACATCTAATTACTTACCAAAAAAAAAAAAAAAAAATTCAACCAAAGAGTGCCCTCGACCCATTAACAGATCTCGAGTCAATTATAGTAATTTTTCCCAAAATATTTCCTATTTTTTCCAGCCAAAGAATCCTCAAGAATTCAACCGGTAATTCAGGTAACATAACCCACATTAAAGCTTGATCAATTTTTGCTAATGAGGGTTTGAAGCTTGCTTCCCATGGCCTAACTGAGAGTAAAGCTCCCAAGATGAACCAATGTCTAAGGCCCGTCAACAACAATTTTCTTGAAATTGTCTTCTTCGAGAATTTTGGTTACATAGTAGCCCTTTCCAAGGCCAACCACATCCCAACTAGGTTCCAACCCCCATATACTTCTAAGGTGGAATTTAAGAAATTTAGAAGAGAAGGATTTATTGACTACTTTGAAGATAATTGTAATACCCGTCTATTTTCTAAAAATTAGAAAATAGTTAATTTATATTATGGTGGAATAATTATTTGATTTATGAGTTTTTAAATATCAAATATACATTATTTCGTTTATTTTCGGAATTATAAGAGATGAAATTTCATATTTATTTGGTTGGATAAAATATTTTGGTATTTATTATATGTGTCATAATTGGTGAGATATTTCTTAAAGGAAAATTTGACATGAATAATCCGAAGTTTGCTCGATTATACAAAAATAATCCCAAGATGAGAAATATACATAAATAATCCAAAGTTTAGCTCTATCGTACAATATTGGTCCAGCAACAAACTCCATCAGTTCTCCTTAGTTTTGTTGAGTTGGCAATGATAATTACATTAATCACATGCCTATATCTTCTTTTAAAGGAAGAAGGAAAAAAAAAACTTAATTTTCCACCAAATTCTTCACGCCATGTCCCTCATATCTGGCCCTCCCCCCTTTCTCCTCACAAAGTCACAATAATCATAAATCCATAGCTAGAAAGAGAAATTACGTAATCACATTCATAACACCAGCAAAAACAACATCATCAATGGCTACCATAACCACTAACATCACTCTATGACCACTGACTTCACTCGACGACCATCACCGCCGCCGCCGCTCACTCCTTCCTCTCTCTCTCTCCGCCCATCGCCATTCTTTCAAAACCTTTCTTTCGCTTCTCCACTCTGTCATTTAACCCCTTCTAATGACGACGAACTCCGACAACCAGTATCCCAAACGAATAGGGCCAGAGATTTC
This sequence comes from Mesembryanthemum crystallinum, assembly GCA_030267885.1. NCBI lineage: Eukaryota > Viridiplantae > Streptophyta > Magnoliopsida > Caryophyllales > Aizoaceae > Mesembryanthemum > Mesembryanthemum crystallinum. Next base: position 12,266 of record BSSO01001592.1, on the reverse strand, counting down.
GCCGACCGGTGAGGCCGTGTAACACTCCAGCCCAACCACCATCGCAACACAACCCACAACGGTGGGAAGTCCCCAAATGGGCCCATAGAAGGGGCCACTTAAGCCCAAAAGGGAAAGGCCTTGTTGTTTAAGTGGTTGGACTCTATCACTTATAAACCAATCACACTCCACACATTCTTCCGATGTGGGACTTGGGGTGTTACAAACTCCCCCACTTAAGAACGCNCCAACCACCATCGCAACACAACCCACAATGGTGGGAAGTCCCCAAATGGGCCCATAGAAGGGGCCACTTAAGCCCAAAAGGGGAAGGCCTTGTTGTTTAAGTGGTTGGACTCTATCACTTATAAACCAATCACAATCCACACATTCTTCCGATGTGGGACTTGGGGTGTTACAGAGGTGTCTAATTGGATAATGTATATATCATCCTTCCTTTCTTGAGATTTTGCAGCGTCTTTAATGCGACTTCTCCTACAATTTGTCCATCATATCCACTTTCTTTACCTATGCGTTCTTCGCTTCTTCACGCATTGCATCTACCTCTTGTGGCTCCTCAACCTAATTTCCCTTTAGCCTTCCTCTTAGCTGCCTTTTGGCTCATTAGTCTCATTGGGTGGTCACACGAGAATGTAGCACTTTCAGATGAAGTGTATGCCCCCCACGATGACGCCTTAGTTCTTTTTGAATACCTATATTTGTAGTCCATTCTAACATCAATTTGGCACCATATATATTCAAAATTATCCAGGCATGTATCAAGTTGAAGTTTATGGATCCTATTTTCAACACAGTAAAGCTCCCACGCTTTCATATGAACCTAATTGTCATCGCATCCAGTTGAACAATACTCCTTCAATCTTGTATAGGCTCCATGGTACTCCACGCATTTATCATCAGACATTTTGTGAAATTTAGTTTTGCACTTGTGCATCATATCAGCTTGCTTATATTCATTATAAGCTTCCTGTTGAACTAGATAGTTTTACAGATGACAGCAATTGAAGTTTATCTAACTAATGGAACTTTGAATTATTTCTTTGGTGCAAGGATTTATGATATGGTAGAAACACGCTCATGGATGGAATGAAGATGGTGCTCGGATTGATAATCTGTTTTAGTCTTCATGTAAGAGGAAGCTTCACTTGTGGCTTGATGATACATGGAAACAGTCATAGTAACAGTCATAGTAACAGCCATAGTAACAGCGGTCCAATAAGTTGTGACGTTCGATAATTTGATTTGTTTTAAATTTGGAATAAACTGGTGATAGAGAAGAATAGACTTTGAGAGTTTTATGGCTATAAATCTCTCAAAAGATGAGATTCTTCTTTGACTAGTTTCTTGGTAAACAAGTTAGAGTAAGAAACATATTTTTCTAGTATCATGTGATTGAGGAAACTGATTTATCATTTCTAAAATTATAGTGAGAGAATCATGGGTTGTTTCCACTATCTTAGGCCCTGTTCGGCGTGGTTGCCAGTTGCTAATTTTTGGTTTTGAAAAATTTTCAACTCTTTGTAGAAATTTAATTTAAAGCTGATTTTTTTTGTACTTACAGTTCCCTACTTCATTTTGAAAACTGACAACAGAAAACTAAAAACCAAAAAAAAAATGATTTTCAAAAACTGGTTTTGAATTTTCAAAAAAACTAAAAACTGGCAACTAACAACCACCCCAAACAGGACCTTAGGAAGTGATTTTCTACCCTAGAGATTTTCTCAACCATTTTACTCTAAATATTGAACGTCAATAACAAGAGTTTACTTAGGCCTTGAGAGAAAGAAAATCAGAGAGAAATAGAGTTTTGAGCGACATACTTTTAATATCTCCTTGATTAGTTGATTGGCTATTACTCACTATGTCCAAGCTGTTACCTTGATTGTTTCATCTTACGCACTTGTGTAGCTTCTCATAGGACTTTCTGTAATTAATATTTGTCTGAGAAGAGTTGTGTTGCTGAGTTGTTTCTTGAGTTTGAAAGAGAGTTATTGTTGAGTGTTTTAGTCTACTTGAATTTGAGTGAATTCAAGTAGAATGAGTCTTGTGTTGAGACGTTGATTTGAGTTAGTGGAGTTGTTAAATCCCAGAGGTGGGTCGTGGTTTTTCTTCTTGGTTGAGCAAGAAGTTTTCCATGTAAAAATCTTTGTCTCTTGATTTAATTTTTCGTATTGCAAATTTATTATGTTACTTGACTTGCTAAGAAACAATACAGGGAACAAGCAAGTTGCTACCCAAAATTTTTGTGAAACAAATTGTCTAAGTAACTCGTAATTTGTAATTAAATCTAAAGGATTAGAACTACCAAGAGTTATTGCAACCCTCTTGAGTCCGTACCAAGTCCAACAAGTGGTATCAGAGCGGGTTCTCTTGTTTTAGAGATTAACCTCTGAAGAGTAGATCTGCAGGTATGGACTCAACACTAAGATTGGATGAGGGATACTCAACCCTAAGACCACCACTCTTCTGTGGAAAGCTTTTCACCACATGGAAAAGCAGGATAGAAGTTTTCATTAAGGCAACAAATTATCAGATCTGGAGAATCATTGCGCACGGTGATTATGAGATCACAAAGGTAAATCAAGATGGTTAGATTGTTTCTAAGGATATTTCTGAATATACTGCTAATGGAATTGAATGCTAGTGCTATAAGAATGCTTGATTGTGGTCTTGGACCCATGGAACATAGTGAAGTTTCAGGGTTCAAGAGTGCAAAGAATATATGGGATTTTTCTTCACATCTGTAATGAGGGAACAAGTCAAGTAAAGCAATCTAAAATAGATCTTTCAATTCGATAGTATGAACTATTTTATATGAAACCTAAGGAAAGAATTCAAGGCATGATTATTCGTTTTTCTAACATTGTGAATGAGCTGAATTTCCTTGGCAAAGAAATTTCAACGGAAGAACAGGTCAGGGAAGTCTTAACGCACCTTGCCTATTGAAGATTGGATGCCTAAGGTAACAGCCCTACAAGAAATAAAAGACTTTTAGAACTTCTTTATGGAGGAACTCATCGGATCTCTCCTGACCTTTGAGATGCAACTTCAGAGTCAAGGGAGAGATCTTTCTGAAAGAAAGGAACATAGCATGGCCCTCAAAGCTGATGAGGATGAAATGTCAGCCAAGGAAGATGAAGAAGATGATGAAGCATTTACCTTGTTTGTGGACAAGTTTCAAAAGTTTTATCGAAAGACCAAATTTGAAAACAAGAAGGTAAGTCAAGGTAAGCCTGATTCATTTAACTCTAAGAGTGAGAATTTGTATTACAAGTGCAGGAAGCCTGGACACTTCACCAAGGATTGTCCATCATGGAATGTTGATAATTAGGTCAAGGAACAGGCAAAGGAACAACAAAAGGCCAAGGAGAGGAGTTACCTAACCGAAATGAAAGCTATAGTGGCAGCCTTTGACGACACTAAATTTGATGAAGAAGGTACTGAGAACACAATAGGAACACTCCTATCCCTCATGGCTCAAACTGATTCAGATAAGGAAAATGATGAATCTGAGGTAAAGTTTGATTATTTAAGATCACAAATGCATAGTTTCTCTAAGAAATAGTTGATGTTTGTTTTAGAAACTTGTATTGATGACTACATGTCCCTTCATAATGAAAATCTTGAAATTGAAGATGGTATCTCTCATTTAAAGTTGGATTTGAAGAATTTGACAAAAACAGAGTGTGAGTTGAGTCTTGAAAACAAAAACTTCAAAGGTGAAAACTTTAAGTTGAGAGAAACCATTAAAGATCTGGAAAATAAATACGAATCCATGAAAGCAGAATTGGATAAACTGAGAAACATGGCAGAACCAAGTCACAGAAACAGACCTTGTGTCACCGTTGTTTGCAAGGGTCCGAAATTCATACCTGAAAAGCTCAATCCTGAGTTGTTTAAACTACAACAAAAGAATAAGGATCTTTGTAAACAGTTGGCAAAATTAAAAGGTAAAGAAAAGGTTGTTACTAAGACTCGGAACAAGAGCTGTTACCCTTTAGAAAAGCTTCATGTTTTCATAATTATAATACCAGACGAGGTCAGGGACTCGGGAACAAAAAGAATTAGGTAAGTTTTAATCCTAAAGGAAAATACGTGAATTTACCTGAACGGAAGATTTGCATGCACTGTGGTAAGTATGGACATGTGAAATATGAGTGTACCAAGCAGAAAATTGCTTTTCAAAGAAACACAGGTCACATAAAGCAAGTTTGGGTAAAGAAGTCTGATTTGAATGTTAATTTTGTAAGGATAGGACCCAAAACCATTTGGGTTCCTAAGACTAAACTTTAACCCAAGTTGTGCAGGTACGAGTGAGGGGGAACATCCTGTGTTACTTTGATTGTAGTTGTTCTAAGCACATGACAGGAGACATATCGAAGTTTCTCTCACTCTGAGCATTCTTTGGTGGATGTGCAACATTCTAAGATAGTAACAATGGTTTGTCACAGGTCAGAAGGAAGGATGAAATAATTGAGGGGGAACAACCATAAGTAGCAGGTAGTGAAACAACCTATGACGCACTGGCATGCATGAAACACTGCTGAGCTTGTTCCCTACCCTGTTCCCAGCTAGAGCTCTCATCTTGTGAACTTAATTTTAATAAGGATTGATCACTTATATCAAGATGATCTCAGGTATGGTTCTTTCCAAGGAGTATGCATGATATGGCTTTAAAGAAACAAGGGAAATTCCACTTGGTACCCCTGTAATTTTGACTTTTCCATTTGGTATCCAAAACATTTTTGTTAATCCAGATGGTTCCCCTGTGGTTTTGGAAAATTGAACTCCATGACCAAAATTTGGGTTTTTCCGTCAAATCTTTCCGTTAATTGATGACATGGCACTATTCCTACTTTCCAAACATCAAAAAACATTAAAAATACACACAATAATTCCAAAAACCATGGCAAAGAGGAAGGATGTTTGGTTTTAGATATGAACAAAAAATGGAGGAAAATATTCAAAACAAGGATAATTTCATCACATCATTGGTCCGATAAAAATTAAAAAATTGTTTAAGATCATAAACTAGCGCCACGTCACCGATTAGCAGAAAAATTTGACAAAAAGTCCATCTTTTGGTCACGGAGTTCAGTTTTCCAAAACCACAGGGGTACCATATGGATTAGCAAAAATATTTTGGGTACCAATTGGAAAAGTCAAAAGTAAAGGGGTACCAAGTGGAATTTCCCAAGAAACAACATGTGAAATACTAAGGATCGAATTGTTTAATTTTCACAAAGGCATTGAACAGAGAGACCTTTGAGAGACTTAGATTTGAATCGGGCATGATTAAGCTGACCTAAAATTCATGTTTCTTTCCCCAATGATTGACTAGTGGTTCTTGTATGTGGTTGTATACTTTTTGTATTACATGGTTCATAATTGAATTGGAAGGATCACAAACAACTCGCATGTCGTAATTGACTAATCATCTGCACTATATTGTTTGCACACTCACATGAATGCTTATGATATTACCCTTAATCTCCAAATATCCAACAATGAGTAATAGGGTTGTCTCACACAGTTGTTACCCATAAAAATACCCGAAATTCTCAAATTCCCACCTCCACATTCAATTTCCTAGAATCCACCTAAAACCCCTAATTTCCAAATTCCTCAAATTCGGTGAGTTTAGCGTGGTTGCAGGTTGTGCGACGATCGATTACAAGTGGTGGGTGTTCGTTGGTTGTGGTCGATGGGTTGGTTTGGGAAGGGTAGCAGGTGATTGTTCCTATGATTTAGAAAAAATGGCAGAAAGCGCTGCTCAAGGGAAACAACGAGCTAATGCGGCTTTTACAAAGGAAGCAGTTTCAAAGACAGAAATGGGTGTGGCTATTCCAGAATCTCTTGTTACTTTGCCTAAGGAACACAACACTGTAAGGGGAATGTCTTAGCATGATAGACAACAAGGTCGGATCTATTGTTACCCAGGTCAGCAGGTTAAAAAAAAAAAAAAAGAATAAAAGAATAAAAACAAAAAGAAAAAGTGAGCTACAAGGTCCTTAAGAAGGAACAAGGGATTGTTTCACGGGTGTGGTTGTTCCCAAATTTATTGTTACTTTACTTATGGAACACAACACTGTGACGATGAGTGGGTTTGCAAAGTTGGGGAATGCATTGTTCCAGTTGATACAGCAGTTCTGAAGGGGGACAAGATTAACCAAGCCATAGCATAATTGCTACCCTGCTACCTAGTTGTTTCCTAGCCTGTTCCCTTAGCCTTTACCCCTATTCCGTCCCATTGTTCCTTTGGATTATGTGAGTTTTACTCTTGTTTCTTTTGTGGTTGAGACTAGTTTGGATGGCTAATATCATTAGACTGATTGTTTGAGCTACTGTGACTCATAGTTATTTGGCAGGTGCTTACACCCTCAGTGGTGATGTTTGTGATTAACTTCTTGTTTGTGCTTGTTCCATCTCTTGCAAGTTCTTCATCACTTCACAGTTTCTTTTCGATGATGCCAAGAGGGGGAAGAAGTATGATGATTATGGTAGCCTTAGGCTGTCTTGTTCAAGTTATAGTCTCTCTCAAATGGTCTTATCTATGTTTCTGGTTTGTGTTACTTGTTTTGGTCTATTGGTGCTTGTTACTCTTATCTTGGCCTATTATGTTATTAGTGGTGTTTGGCATGGGCATGAAATCTGTCTTATAGGAAGTTAATGATATTATTTGACAAGATAAGCATCAATTGCTTGTAATCATCAAAAGGGGGAATTTGTTGAGCTTAAAAGTTTTGAAGATGACAGCAATTGAAGTTTAGCTAACTAATGGAACTTTGAGTTGTTTCTTTGGTGCAAGGATTTATGATACGCCAGAAACACGCTCAAGGATGGCATGAAGATGGTGCTAGGATTGATAATCTGTTATAGTCGTCATGTAAGAGTAAGCTTCACTTGTGCCTTGATGATACTTGAAAACAGTCACAGTAATAGTCATAGTAACATCCATAATAACAGCGGTCCAATAAGTTGTGACGTTCAATAATTTGATTTGTTTTAAATTTGGAATAAACTGGTTATAGAGAAGAAATAGTGATGCGGGAGCAGTCATTATTACTCCAATTGATCCAATTAAGAGCTCCACTTTTATTGGTGCCCCAAGTGTGAGCCCATTCGTCAATTTAATCACATGAGTCACTAATGAGGATTAATGGGTCCTTAATTAAAACCCATTACTTATCTTTATTGATTTTATTTAATTTCATGTTATTAGGAATAATAATGTAAGGGCTAAATTATAAAGCCTTAGTTTTTTTTTTGGTGCGATTATAAAGCCTGGTATGAAGAAGAGAAAGATTGAAGCCCAAGCAAGGCCACGTATGTAAAAACTAGTTCGCTACAAGTCAGAGACAGTTTCGTATTTTGGCCATAACCTCTTCGTCCGAAGTCGAAATCGAGTGCTTCAAAAGGCTACGGAAAGATAAAATCGAGATATACAACTTTCATGCAGAACACTCGACGAGATTCAAAGTGTAACATGGTTGAAAATGAGTTCAAAGTCAACCTTGTGAATCTGGAAAGTTTGTTGAGCCAATTTAGGAAAGTTTATCTTTTCCTAAATTCATGGGATTACTTTCTTCTCTTTCTAGGATGATTTTTAGGAAGTTTGTTATTTTTGTTTTAGGAAGTTTCCTTAAACTTGTGAATTTCTATCCAAATTTGGGAAGTAGTTTCGATTTCCTAGTTAGATTAGAATTACAGTTTCTATATTCCAAGCTATGTAATTGCCTTTTTTAAAGGCTCCTTCATTGATCAATAATACATAGACTTGAATGAATTAAACTTGAGATTATTCTCTTTGAGTATTATAGTTCTGGGAACTTTAATTCTCTTTGGTCATTAGTTAAGAATCCGGGATTTTAGGACTAGACCTTGACTCTTTTGTAAGTTGGGACCCTTTAAGTTAGGAACGATTGCCGTTAGAAACTTAAGGTTCACACCCTTTTATTTGTTTTTCGTACATTAAATACATCAGATAGACTTTGAGAGTCTTATGGCTATAAATCTCTCAAAGGATGAGATTCTACTTTGACTAGTTCTTGGGGAACAAGTCAGAGTACCAAACATATTTTTCTAGTATCCTGTGATTGAGGAAACTGATTTATCATTTTTAAAATTATAGGGAGAGAATCATGGGTCGTTCCCACTATCTTAGGAAGTGATTTTCTACCCTAAAGATTTCCTTAACCATTTTACTCTATATATTGAACGTCAATAACAAGAGTTTACTTAGGCCTTGAGAGAAAGAAAATCAGAGAGAAACAGAGTTTTGAGCGACATACTTTTAATATCTCCTTGATTAGTTGATTGGCTGTTACTCACTGTGTCCAAACTGTAACCTTGATTGTTTCATCTTACGCACTTGTGTAGCTTCTCATAGGACCTTCTGTAATTTCTATTTTTCTGAGAAGAGTTGTGTTGCTGAGTTGTTTCTTGAGTTTGAAAGAGAGTTATTGTTGAGTGTTTTAGTCTACAATTCAAGTAGAGTGAGTCTTGTGTTGAGACGTTGATTGAGTTAGTGGAATTGTTAAATCACAGAGGTGGATCGTGGTTTTCCTTCTTGGTTGAGCAAGAAGTTTTCCACGTAAAAATCTCTGTCTCTTGATTTAATTTCCGCAATGCATATTTATTACATTACTTGACTTGCTATGAAACAATACAGGGAACAAGCAGGTTGTTACCCAAAATTGTTGTGAATCAAATTGTCTGAGTAACTCGTAGTTTGTAATTAAATCTAAAGGATTAAAACTGCCAAGAGTTATTTCAAACCTCTTGAGTCTGTACTGAGTCCAACACTTCCACAATATGTGCCCAGAATGTGTCAATTCCCACAACATCATCTACAAAGATATTAATCCATAATTCAATCAACAAAACCTCTTCATCTCTTGCCTAGTTTTGTCTCGATAGTCTGCTATCTCCTTGGATCTTCATTGTTTGGATTGAGTACAATATTCTCAAGCTCTTAAGTGAAATTTGTGTGCACTTAGGATTTAGTATCATCCCCTAGAGATGTTGGTGTCGGGCTTGGGACATGTTCGTCGCCTCCATTACCCTGAAAACAATCTTCTTTCATAATATTAAAAAGGTATCTTTCTTTTATAATTTAGGAATATTGGTCGGAAATAATCCTAATTTTCAGCGATGAACCAAAAATGATCCCAACTTTGGATATCTCTAAGAATAATCCAAAGTTTGCATATGTGTGCCAAAAACAGTCCCAATTTGCACGATGTTAGTACTACATGAAAAATAGGCTTATCTGACAACCAAAATGACAAGAGCATCATATTTGGCATTAGTTTTAATGATTGCTATGTAGAAAGACCTATAATCTGTGCTAGGAAAGCCTTATTAGTTACAATAGGTGACCTGCCCTTCAGTTCCTGTAGGGCTTTACTGAACTCTATTTTATTACTCCCTCCGCCACTAAATGAAAGTTACACTTACCATTTTAATTTGTCACCAAATGAAAGTTACCTTTCCTTTTTTGGTAAATATTTTACAACAAAGTTACCAACTTATCCTCCCACTTGCCCACTCTCTCTCTCTCCTTCACATGGGCACAATATCAATTTCTATCTCCAATCACTTTCAAAAAGTAAGCCCAAATGGTCATTTCACCCATCCAATAAATTTCAACCAAAAAGTCAAATGTAACCTTCATTTAGTGACGAAGAGAGTATATGTTATGACAACTCCTTATAAAAACCCTTTTAATTTATTTCCTCTTCCAATCTGAAGTATTTGCAGCCTTTTAGTTCATTTTTTGGAGCCACATCAGTTTATTTTTCATGTAATTTACTAATATCGTGCTAATTGGGACCGTTTTTGGTACACAAATGCAAATTTTGGATTTTTATTTGAAATATCCAAACTTTGGATTATTTTTGATTAATCACTGAAACTTGGGATTATTTCCGACAATTTTCCTATTTTTTATTGTCAAAGTCGGGGAAAAGTGAAGTAAAATTTTTACTTATATAAATATTGTTGGACAACTTCTTATGTTTTGATGATTCGACACTTTTTTGTACTTAACATGGTGTTGAAATAAAAACATATGCAACATAGGTCCTTTTTTTTTTTTAATGGCAAATGTGCAACATAGGTCTTTGATATCACATCAAAGACATGTGACGTTACATTCAAGAACTAAAAAGCCTGATGATCAATTCAAGAAACGAGGAAACCTTCGAGAGAGTATGAAATTACTTTTTTCTTAAAAAAAATATTAGAGCTATCGTGTAAAATGCAATTCACCTATATTTATATATGTATGCTATTAAGGTATAGGCACAAAAAATGATTTTAAAGGAACTTAATATTCTATCATTATGGCAAGTGTAGGAAACAATAGCTTACCAATGGTACCTACATTTGAGGATTTTCAAGATAACAATCACATTTTTGTCCAAAGGTTTTAGACAATACTCTAAATAAGTTTCATTTTAGATTTCTTTGTATGATCCAAAATAAGTGTCGTTTTATATTTTGAATGCAAATATTTATGGAAAATTCCACTTTAGTTACCTGAGGTATGGCATAATCATTTTTTGGTGACCTTAATTTTGCATATTCCAACTTTGGTTACCAGTAATTTAAAAAGTAGTTTCACTTTGGTGATTTCTGTTAGCTCCATCAAGTTGACTATTAGATTGCTAAGCAAAACGGCAGCGTTGTAATAATGAAGAGGGCCTTTAGGTTATTTGGCATTATACTCATTCCCTATGGGTTGTCTAAAGTGGTGTTCAGAACCCTTATCAGTACTGTTTTCTTCTCTATAAGGTTATTTTAATTTGTTTTTTAAGTGGAAATTGTTTTTGAATGTTGTTTTGTGTGTGGTAATGGATACTGTGTTGTTATTATATGATGCATATGTAGTAAACTAACAGTCAACTTGACGGAGCTAACGGAAATCACCAAAGTGAAACTAATTTTCAAATTACTGGTAACCAAGTTGAGAATATGCAAAATTAAGGTCACCAAAAAATGATTATGCCATACCTCAGGTAACCAAAGTGAAATTTTTTCAATATTTTATTTACATTTCTATTATACCCTCTATTCGTACTAAATGCATTCTTATTGCAATATAACAAGTAAAGGGCACTTGAGTCATTTTATCAAGTATTAGTTACATTTCTTAATTTTTATGTACAATTCTAAAGCAACAATTATTTAGGATCGAAAGGAGTAGCTCTTATCAAAGCATTTCAGAAGTTATATAGTCCTTCATATGAAATGGATATGGAGAATTCATGGAAATCAAAAATCTCAATGGGTAACTTGGGTTTGCAAGTATCATCTAGCCCACCACAAGTTGTGGGAAGTCTCCACCATTTACAAACCAGCTCTTGGTGGTGGAAGCAAATTATTTAACTAAGAGTTGAATTCCTGAGTAACAACAATGTGGAATGAGGCTGAAGCTGACATTAAGAAGGAAAATTTTGTCAAGTTGTCAACCACTATAATTTATAGTCAATCACAACAAGTTATTCTAATTTTTGTTTAGGTAAATCTAATGTTGTAATTAGATAGTACTAATCGTATGTAAAGCTATTAGTCGTGTATGATGAGTTGTTTGGTCATAAGTTTTATGCTTTATTTTTATCGTTAATTGGTCATGACTAATAATTATAAAAACAAAATTGGTCATGACTAATATGTGCAAATAACTTCAATTAATTAACGAGTCAAATTTGTCTAATCATTATCAACTGCTGTTAGGAATATGGAGCTAAATTCTACAAAGTATAGATGATGAGAAATCGAGAAGAGTCGAAGAGAAAAATCGCTGCTGAGAGTCCCACCCGGGCGGGTGGAAGGACAGCCAAATTCCCACCCGAGCGAGTGAGCAGACAGAAGAGGAGGGTTTGCTCTCAGCAGGCCCCACCCGGGCTGGTGAATTTGCCACCAAGGCGGGTGACCCTGTTTCGCGAATAGCAAGCGTGGTTTGGCTAGTTTCTTCAGCTTGGATTTATTCCTATATTTTGTGTATTATCTTTTAGCTAATATTTAGCAAGTTTCCTAGTGTAATTAGACTACTTCCTAAGGTTGTTTAGGAAGATAGAGAATCTAATGTAATTAGGAAGGAAGGTTGCTTGGAGAATGAGTTAGCTAAAAGGTAGTTTCCTAATTCTAGTGGGAGTTAGATTAGGAAGGTGGTATGCTCCATGGAGACTCATAAATAAGGAGTTCTCGGTTGTAATAGAGGGTGTGCTACTGTTGAGTTATGAGTTTTGATGATGATAAAC